>VMDR010000638.1:0-197993 GCA_007922815.1 Macrotus californicus
CCCCCCCCCCCCCCCCCCGTAAACTTTCGTTCCTTCTTAGCTGGGACGAACGGGAGGCTGGGCTGCAGCTGGCCTAGAAGCCAGGTGTCCTGGGCTCGGGATCGGGCTCTCGGCTCCGCGGCCTCCGGCGGGGCCGGGACTGCGGGGCGCCGCTGCCCCCCGCGCCTCCCCCCTCCCCGCCCCTCCCCTCCCCGCTCCCGCGCGCCTCCCGGCTCCTCCCCGCGTCTCCCCGCTCCGCCCGGCCCCGGGTGTGCGGCTGGGCTGCGGCGCGGCAGGGCGGGCGCGGTGCGCAAGGCGGAGGCGGTCCGGCGCGGGGAGCCGGGCGCAGCCCCACGGCCCTCGCCCACCGAGGCCGGCCTGGGGGCTCCGCGGGGCGCGCGGAGCGCCGAGTGCGTGTCGGGCGGGGCCCCGCACCCCGGCGCAGGAGCGCGGGCGCGGCGCGGCGGAGCGCCCGGCATGGAGCCGGCCCGGGAACCCCCCGCGCGGGTCCGGCCGCCGCCGCCCCCGGCCGCCCGCCCCGCGCCCGCCCCCGCGGCGCCCAGGCCGCGCTCGCCAGCGGAGGCGGAGGCCCGCGGTGCGGAGGGGCTGCTGCGGCGGTCCGGCTCCGGCTACGAGGGCAGCACCAGCTGGAAGGCGGCCCTGGAGGGTAAGAGGTGGAGCGGCCCTTCATCCCCTGGGCCGGGGACCGGGGAGGAGGGTCAGAGTCACCTTGGCCGGTCTCCCGGAGGGGAGGGCGGGGAGCGCGACACTGGAATCCGGAGGATTGATTTCATGGCAATTAGATGACACCCTGGGAGAGGAGAGGGTTGGAACTGGGGACCAGCTGTAGTTAGTTACAGCCTTGACCCTACCTCTGCAGCTAATTCGCTCTTTGACCTTGGGAGCTCGTTCTATATACTTTGAGCCTCAGTTTCCTTGTGAGTGAAGGGGGACGGTTACTGTCAGCCACTCACCTGATGGGCATGCTGAGGGGGTGGCTTGACTCTGTGGTAGTGGAAATGCTTTGGGCAAAGTGACAGAAGCGGGAAACCCCAGAGATGTTGCCAGTGTCCAGTGAGAAGGGGTTGGGGGGTCCGGCTGGGGAGGGGGTTGGGGAGAGTGGAGAATAGCGGGAGGCTCTTCTCTGCCACGTCCTAGGCTCCTCTGCCCCTTCCAGGCACAGCAGTGACCCCTGGCTGGCCAAGGGGCAGCAAACAAAGTGGAAAAGAGATTTCAAGCCCAAGAGTTATTTCAGGAAACTTGTGTTGGCCACTGGTGGTATGTGGTGCGTGGTGTGTGGTGTGGGAGATGCCGGAGTTGGCAGGGCAGAGGGCCAGGCCTCTGGAGGCTTCTCTGTACCCCTGACACCCCCAGTCCCAAGGCCGAGGATGTGGGCAGCGTTACAAAGGGAAGCCCAGAGTTTTGGTCACTCAACCCTTAGGGAGGGTGTGTCAGAAAAAGGGCTTCCTGGAGTAGGCGGCCTCTTACGCTACTTGGAGAAGAGGAGAGAGGGAAAAGGGCATCAGATTCAAGGAGTGACACGTTCAGGGGCCAAGTGGCCAGCCTGTCTCTTGTGCAGAACTGAACTCCGGAATACCAGGATGGGGGAGGGGCAGGGGAGGGGGGACAAGTCAGGGGGGCCCAGACGGGGCTGGCTGCCCAGGCCTTGAGGGGGAGTTTGGACTTTGTCTGAAGGATCCACAAGGGATTTAAAGCATGGGATGAGACAGTGGGTTTGCCCTGGAGAAAGTGGTGGTGTCACGGAGGGGTCAGACCAAGGCCAGGTCAGTGAGGAAGGTGAGGCAGCGGTCAGGGGAGGGACCTAACCAGCACCTGGCAGGGCGGATGCCTCACCAAGAAGGGAGAGCTGGGGACGGTCAGGTCAGGGTTTGGCCCGAAGGCTGGTTGGCCAGGGATGCGGGCTGCCTGAGGGGGACCGTGCGGACTCTGGAGGGAAAGTCGGACGCCTGGGTGGTGATTTGTGACCAAAGAGGCAAAGATGTGGGATTTTGGGGCGGAGAGTCACTGCAGAGCAGCTTCAGGCTGAGCGGAGCTGCGTGGAAGGCAGGTGGACAGACCCCTCTCTCTGCCATGGCCGCCAGGTGTGTTGCTGGATTTGCCTGCGCCCCGCTTCTCTCCTGCCCGTGTCATTTCCGGAAGCTGTTTACTCCTCTCACCTGTGTCCTTCCTTCCTTCGTTCACCCGTAAGGTTCCCGCAGCGTCTGCGCTAAAGCTAACTCTGATGCCCACGGTCAGGGCCACTTCGGGGCACCACCTGTGAGTGAGGCAGGAGGTGGCCCAGGGTCTCTCCTGGGACACTGGGTCTTCCAGCCCCTGGGGGGCCCACTCCCTGCCTACTGTCCTCTCTGCGGGCCAGCCTCAGCTCCCTCCCCACCCGTCTCTGAGTCTCATGCTCCTTCTGGCTCTGCCTCCTCCAGCGGGTCCACTGGCATCAGCCCCACCCTTGGGGTCTGAGGTCCTGGCGGCTCGGCTTTTCCTATAGGTGTTTTGGGATCTTCCATCTGAGTCCCTGTGAGGGGCCTCTCCTCTGCCAGCCCCCTGAGGGTCTTTTAACATTTCTGATTTTATTTATTTATTGTTAGAGAGAAAGGAAGGGAGGGAAAAAGAGGGGGAGAGAAACATTGATGTGTGGTTGCCTCTCACAGCCCGTACTGGAGACCTGGCCTGCAACCCAGGCACGTACCCTGACTGGGAATTGAACTGGCGACCTATTGGTTTGCAGGATGATGCCCATCCCACTAAGCTACACCAGCTAGGGCATGAGGGTCTTTTTGGTGTTCCCTGGGTACCCCTATCACCTGTCAGAAGAGGGGAGCTCATGGACCAGGATGGGTGCTGCCATGTGGGCCCAGGGCCAGCCGTGGCACAGCCGTCCCACATCTGTCACTCTTCTTGTCCCTGTACAGACATTGGTGGGGGCCCCACTGTCCAGACATGGCTCTGGGCGTCGGGAACATCCCGGCCCTTGAACAGTCACAGGATGGGGCTGAGGTTGCCCTGTAAGGAGCACGGAGTCTGGAGTTGGGTAAACCCAAGCCAGGGGTTACCAGGCTTTTGAACTTGTTTGAGCCTCAGTTTCCTCATCTGCCACACTGGGCAATATTGTTGCCTCTTAGGGCCACACAGACCGGTGCTGGGGTGTGGGCTGTGCAGGTGACTCCTCCCCAGCCCCCTAGGTGTGGCCCCTACAGCCCCGGTGGGGGAGCTCAGCTGAAACCCTTTGACTGCTGGTCTGCCTACACTGAGTCCACTCCCCACCCCCAAACTGGAGTCCGTGTACCGGGCCCAGCCCGTGGACGCTGAGGACACCCATGATGGATGAGGGGCTGGCACTGCTGGGGGCCAAGGGTTTTGCAGCCTCCACTCAGCCAAGCACACCTGGAGAGAAACAGGAAACTTCTTGACCTGACCAAGCCAAACACTCAGGGGGCCTGTGCTCCTTTATTACCACCAGCTGCGCATTTCTGGAGCCCCTACTGAGTGCCGGGCCCCACGCTGGGGGCTTTCAGGACGGATGTCTCATTTAATCCTTGCATCTTCCCTTGCAGGAGTTGGTGAGTATCCTATCTAGTTTATAGAGGAGGAAACTGAGACTCAGAGAGGCCAAGTGTCTTCCCCAAGGACGCACGTGAAACCCCGTCGGGTGTGTCCCCGGGCCTCTGGCACAGTGAAAGCTCCCACACTGTCCCACACGGACCAAGGACTCCAGGCCTGGTGAGGCCAACTGGACGGAATCCAGTTGTTTCGGACACAGGTCACTGTCCTCCTCTTGCTCCTCAGACGAGGCCACCACCTCCCGCACAGACAGGTTAAGTGAAGCAGAGGAGCTTCTTCAAACAGACGGCTGGGAATGCAGCCCAGGTGCTGAAGACTTCCCTTAGACCAACACTTAGCTTTATAAATAGGAAGCCAGTCAGAGCTGCTCCTAGGTCAGATCTTCCCTCCCTGGGATATTAACCTTTCCTTCCCCCCCAGCCTCGGGGGAGAGGCTGGGAAAGGTGGCCCACAGCTGCCACCTGGGTTCTGGAAGGACTGGCGCTGATCTGAGGCAGGGATGTTTCTGGCATTGGCGGAGTGGGGGTGGAGGGAGTGGGGAGGTGGCCAGGGGGCATGGGAGGGGGCCCCGATGATTCTGCATATCTCAGACTATAGATTTTTCCGTGCTCACCGATTCTGAATTTTTAATGTTGAAAGTTCCTTGATTAGGCATAAACCCACAAGTTCCTGATCAAAACCACACACATGCATTTAGCAAAGCTTCTTAAAAACTGAAAAATGACCAAACCCTGTGTTGGATAGTCTCGAACAGCCAAGATTATGATCGCTGGGAGGCAGCCCTGACAACCCGGAGACCTCAGCCGTGAGTCTCCTTGGAGCTGTGGGTCTGGCGGGGGCGGGGTGCTTGCCAGGGCCCGGGAGCCCCTTCTCTCTCGGTTGCTCCTTCTAGCATGTGGCTAAGTCATACATATTCATAAACATAAATCGCTACCCCCTAATGAAGGCCATTGCGCAGAAGGAAGGGTTGCTGAGTTAGACATTCGTTTTTATGGCAGAGGCGTGTCCTTCCCCCAAAGAGATATGCTGGAGTCCTCACCCCCCAGAACCCTCAGAATATGATTTTGTTTGGAAAGGCGGGCATTGCAGGTGTTAATCAGTTAAGATGGGAGCGTGCTGGAGTAGGATGGTCTCCTCGTCCAATGTGACTGGTGTCCTTATAAGGAGACAGTCACATGCAGATGAAAGAGTCACGTGAGTGTGAAGGCAGAGATTGGAGGGACCCATCTCCAAGCCAAGGAGCGCCAAAGATTACCCAAAAACCACGCAAAGCGTGGACGAAGCAAGGAAGGATTCCCTACAGGTTTCGGAGGGAGCGTGGCCCCGCTGACACCTTGCCTGTGGGCTTCTGGCTTCCAGGACTGGGAGACCAATACATTTCCGGTGTTTTAAGTCGTGTTAACTGTAGGGAATGAATACAACATGGATTTGGGTCGTCCACCCTACAGCTGTCCTGGGTGAGGGCAGGCAGTGAACAGTGGGCTCCCTGGCATGTCCTCTCTGTGTCCCCAGTGCAGTGTCCAGAGCAGTTATCCCCATGAGAGAAGGAAGAGGCTCCTCGGTTCTGGTGACATTGGAGACACACCCACACACACGCCCCTTTCCCTGGACAGCTGGTGTGCCCACGTGCCCTTTCCTACAAACTCAGTGGAGTTTAAGGCTGGCCAAGGACATTGTCATTCAGTGTAGCTAGGTTCCCCCGTGTTTTTAGTGCCACTGGGTGCTCTGTGATATGCGAGGCAGCGAGTGGCTTAGCCCTGGTCCAGGGACTCCAAAGGGGGAGTAGAGCACAGCTCTCTCCCTAAAGGGGCCTGAGGGCTTATCGCCATCATCATCGTCATCATATCTCTTAGCATTGAAGTAGCGTTTCCTTATCAGACACTCTTCTAAGTACCATACATTGAATTCCCATAAAATCCTAAGTGGCAGATCCTGCTTTTATTTCATTTTAAAGATGAGGAAAACGAAATCAGATAGAAGCTAGGTAACTCTGCCAAGTTACTAAGTCACCTACAAAATGGCGGAGCTGGGATTTGAACCCGGGTGAGGCGGGTTAAGACACCATAGTCTTTCATCCTCCGTGTGCAAAGGGTGGCGCAGCCAGTGTTACAGAGGACAGGGTGGTGTGGAAGGGAAGGAACAACAGGACACACAGCCCGCTGGCCACAGGCAGCTGTCCTGCAGCTCATGGGGGGTTCACCCCACAGCAGACTGCAGGTGGGGACAGAGCCTCCACTCTCACCGAACCTGGGGCCACCTACCTCTGGACTCCTGGTCACCTGCCAGCGTCACCCTTGCTCATAGGAAGGATTCCAGGTACAGGTGGCAGACTGAACGCATGCATTTATCCTCTTTCCCTCCGAAGCCCACAAATACATCAGTAAAGGAATTTTTAAAAGGCCACAAGGACCACAAGAACAGGAGAGGCGACAATAGCAATAGAATTGGGAGCTGGGGAGCAAATAATGAGAAGTGACTGACTCCACCAGCAGAGGGCGCACCTGAGTGACGCCGGGAGGGGGTGCCGGGTCATCGGCCTGAGTGACGCCGGGAGGGGGTGCCGGGTCATCGGCCCGTGGGAACACAGGAGGACTGCTCAAACATTTCTTTAGGAAGATCTAGGCCCCCAGATCCTCGTCCCTCTCTCTGTACAGCTTCTTCCCAGCCCCGGCAGGAGTCTGAGGCTACGTCTCTGGAGACAGGGTCCCTAGACACCAACACATTGGAGAGCAAGCCATGGAGGAGGAGACGGTTACAGAAGAGGCTTCTCCAGGGACCCGGACTGCCTCCCCTGGCCCCGTCCCGGCCCCAAGAGAGAAAGGCCCAAGAAGCTCAACAGCCAGAGAGACTTGAGGGTCAGCCCAGCTGGGTCAGCCTGTCATGACCCCCCAGCACCCCCCATGTGTAAGCCCCACTCATGGTCTCAGAGACACCAGTGGACTCTGTAGTCCTGCTGCCTTAATCAGGAGCAAGGAACCAAGGCTCCCCACGCATCTCAGGGAAGTCTCCAACACGGAGAAAAAGCAGGTGGAGGATACAGAGACTGTACAGGGAGAACTAAACTTCCTGCCCTGCCTCCCCCTCCTTAACCGCCTATCAGTAGTGCCCCCAGACAGACTAGAGGAAGGACGGCATCATTGAAAGTAGGACAGGCCCTGGCTGGTGTGGCTCAGTGGATTCAGTGCCCGCCTGAGAACTGAAGGATTCCCGGTTCCATTCCCGGTCGGGGCACATGCCTGGGTTGTGGGCCAGGTCCCCAGTTTGGGGCCTGTGAGAGGCAACCGCTTGCTGCTTCTCTCACACATGGATCTTTCTCTCCCTCCCCTCTCTAAAAATAAATAAATAAAGTCTTTTTAAAAAATCCTGAAAACAGGGACTCAAACAGGTGCTTGTATGCCAGAGTTCACTGCAGGATTATCCGTAATACCAGAAAGTGGAAACATCCCCAAGTGTCCACCAGCGGATGAATGGATAAACAAAGTGTACCTATTCAGACAAGAGACTGTTTTTCAGCCGGAAAAAAGAAATGGAATTCTGATACAGGCTACAACACGGATGAACCTGGAAAACATTATATGAACTGAAATAAGTCAGACGCAAAAGGAGAAATTCTGTGTGTTTCCACTTACATGGAATCTCTATAACAGGCAAATTCGTAGAGGTGGAAAGTGGGTTAGAGGTTACCAGGCACTGGGGGGAGGCGGAGTCAATGCTTGATTGAAACAGAGTTTCTGTTCGGGGTGACGAAAACGTTTTGCAAGGGGACAGTGGGCATGGTTGCACAATATGAGGTATGTAATTAATGCCACTCCCTGTGCACGTAAAATGGTTAACATGGCAATTTCTATGTTAAGAAACTTTAAAAGACCCAATGTCTAAAGTCTGAAATGGTTCTTTCACTAGATATCAAATACAAATTTTAAGTGATAACAAAGAAGAAATAAAAATGTTAAAGAAGGGAGAAAGGAGCCAGACGATCAGGGAAGGTTTCGTCAAGAGGGCGGAGGGAGCAGATTTCAAGAGGAAGCCGTGGAGGAGCCCGAGCTTTGAGAGCAGAGACGAGACGCGAGGCCCGGGGTGGGCTGGGTTCTTTCAAGGAGTCTGTGTGGCTGAAACAGGTCCAGTCGGAGAAGCAGCAGGAGGTTAGCGACTGGAAAGCTCTGCCGGGCATAGAAGTTCAAGTGCGTAGCCCTGGAGGGAGGGTTATCGGGGGATCAGAGCCCTGCGCTGGAACAGCGACCCTCAGGCCTCAGTGAGGGTCACCTGCAGCATTTGGTGCCACGCAGAGGGCTGGCCCCGCCCCCGGAGTTTCTCTCTGTGGGGATGGGGGCGGGGCCCCGGGGGTGGGGGTGGGGCGAGAGCTGGTTGTGGCGATTGGTGGTGGGCGGGAGGCTGGGAGTTGAACCCTTTCTCTTTTCCTTAGACACCACCACCCGTCTCCTGCTGGGGGCCATCGCCGTGCTTCTGTTCGCCATCCTGGTGGTGATGAGCATCCTGGGTGAGCGTGGACGTCGGTGCACTTGCGCGGTTCTGTGTGTGTCACCTTGTCAGAGCGTTTCTGGCTAGCTCGAGAAAAGTTCCAGCTGCACCTCGAGTTCTGTGGGGGGCACAGTACATGCAAAACCGAGTGTTAGTTCTAGAGGAGATTTTAGCTTCAAATAATCTTTCCCCACCCCGACTCCACAAGCCCCCTTGACTAGGCCACGCAGAGAAAGTGGAGGTGGGACTTCGGTCTCCTTCTGTAGATGCCGTGAGAACTCAGAACACACTGGGCGTGCGTGGCTTTTTGGGGGAGAAGAGTTTTGGGGAAAGGACTTGCAGATATCACATTCATTCGTTGAACGGACATTTATTGAGCCCTGCTGCGTGTTAGGCCCTGGGCTAAGTACTAAGGGTTTGAAAAAAAATGAGTATGTCGTCTCCCTCCTGCAGATACAGAGGTGTTCCAGCCCTGGGGGGTGGGCTTCCCTGGGGAAACACCGGGGCCAGACCCTGAAGAGGGGATAGGGACTTCCTGGAGACCCGGAGGTCAGAACAGAACAGGCTGAAGGTGGGGCCTGAGCAACAAGGAGTGCTGTGGGGGACAGAAAGGGGGTCATGGAGATGGGAGGTGGGGCGCTGCCACTGAGGACAGTCACCAGGGAACGTGACTGCTTTTAAATGGATTCAAGGCCAAGTATGTTGTGGGATCTGAAGGCTTTGCAACGTGGCTCTAGTGCCTCTGTCTTTCCTTTTTGAGAAGCCTCCTCAGCCCAGAGGTGGACACCTTCAAATGGGCAAAAAGTCCACTGATAATGTCAGTCCCCGCCAAACCCCTCACCTGCATGGCGTGCGTGACAAGCAGGGAGTTTGAGGGTGTTTAGAAAGAGCCTGGTGACCACTGGCGCCAGCTCGGGTGCACCTAGAGTACTTACTACAAATTAAGTCGGTGTCCCTTGGGCTTGTAGCTAGGTGGGGAGGTTGGAGCAATGGGTACAGGTAGCAGATTGGGATTTTGGGAAAGGACAACAGTCTCCTCAGAGGTCCTTCTGGAAAAGCGGTTGAAGCGTAGCCACACCATGGCCGATCCTCCCACGTGGACCTGTAACTCCCTGAATAGATACGCCGAGTGTCATATCTGATTAACTAGTGTCAGCGTGGCTGGAGACCCCCTAAGGGCTGGAACACCACGGGCCTGTTCTGGCTCTGTCCCGGTCCACGTGTAATCAATCTCTTGTATGAAAACAAACAATATGCTTATAGAATTTGTAGGTGGTACAGCCCACAGAGGGATGTTTAATATGACAGGCAGAAAAAAGTCAAGCTGGAAATGCATCTTAGAGACGAGCCAATGTGAGTGAGATATGTGTGGAAGAAATTAAATGGAAGATCCGTCCTTCAGATTTGAAAGATGGCTTATCCATGTTCTGGCCACGGGGCAGACCTGGCTGGGAAAGAGCTTGTGTGAAAACAAGGGAAGAGTGTGGCTTAACTCCTTTCAGCAAGGGGGCCCTTTCAGAAGCTGCTGGACACTCTGGGCTTCCCTCCCAGAAAAGGGCACGTAGGCACACGCTTCTCTCCGAAGCGGTTTGCGGACCCGTGGCCATTGGAAGGCAGTGTGCTGACCCCTGGGCTGATGGTGGGACCCCATCTGTCATTCCAGTCTGACATGGTGGCAGGGTTTCAGTGATAATGCAGCACCCTGCAGGGGGCCAGACAGCGTGGAGGAGGGGTCTGCAGGGCAGCCCCTGGTGAGAATTGTGGAAGAGACTGTGGCTAGGCCTGGATGAGGCGAGGCTGGGGTCCTTCTTCAAGAAGGTGCTAGAAGGCAGACAGGGTTTGCCCTGAGCCACTCCAGAGGCAGATCTTGGTCCAGCCGGACCAGGTCACCAGAAGGCGGGTTGGGACTCAGCACTGAAAAGGAGCTTCCGGCAGTTCAGCTGTGGGATGGGCTGCCTTGTTAGCTAATGGGGGGGCATGGCTGATGAGAGGGGCCCTTTGAGCCTGCAGACGGCTCCCACCCTGGCTGGAGAGAGAGGACATGTCGCATGGCCTCCAAGTCCCTTCCAAATCCGACTTTCTGGGGTTCCGTGCCTCAAAGAGTTCAGAGAGAGAGAGGAGGCCTTAACCCAGGGGCTAACCTGTCACGCCCCCTCACGGTGCCCTGGCAAGCCTCTCACATTCCTCTCCCCGATGCCTTTAGTCACCTACCTTCCTTCTACCTGCCAGGCACTGTGAGAGGCGCTCACCTGAGAACACACCATGTGACCCATGTCAGTGAAGGGCACCAAAGTTGGGGCAGGCGGAGGGAACCGTGGGGGGCCGACGGGGTTATTCATGGCCAGGCGTGCCCCCAGATGCCGAGCGCCCCCTCTTCCCTGCAGCGTCCAAGGGTTGCACCAAGTGTGATGCACCCTGTCCCGAGGACTGGCTGCTGTATGGGAGGAAATGCTACTACTTCTCCGAGGAACCGCGAGACTGGAACACGGGCCGGCAGTTCTGCCACACCCACGAGGCCGTGCTGGCTGTGATTCAGAGCCAGAAGGAGCTGGTGAGAGCTGGGGAGGGGCACCCCCGGGCGATCCACACCCCTAGGACTCAGTGTCCCTGGGACACCCAGCCACCGCACAGCCTGGCATGTGCAGGTGGACCCCTGGGGGTCTGACCTGTGTCAAGGCCAACCAGGCTGGTCCAGGCTGGTTTGCTGAGCTCAGCTCAGCTGTCACATGTAAGAGTTACCAATGACCAGTGCACCCACAAAATGGAAAATCACGTCGGCACGTTCTCCCGGCCCAGATCAGGACACGAGCATTCCTGTACCACCCAGAATGGTTTTCTCCACAGAAATACAAAAGAAGCACAGTCAGTCTATCGGCTGCTTTGGACTTTGGCGTGGCAAAGCAAAATAGCAGATAATCCCAGAATCGCTTCTGTTTGTCTCTGGTGCACAGTATAATAGCCCCTTCTTCAGAGAAAGGCACAGGAGTGCGCAGGTAGAGGGACAGTCACCCTGCACATTAAGGTTTGTCCCTCAAAGCCCATCGGGTGGGCAAGCCCAGGCTTCCTGTGAATCGGGGAGGCTGGCTCCTGGGTCAGGGGCACAGACCTTGTGCCCGGTGTCCTGGCCCGATGGCATGGTCCCAGAGCCGGGTCCCTCAGGGACTGCTGCAGGCGACTGCTGGGCATTCCGTGTGAGGGCATGGCACCCTTTGATTCCGGCGCCTCACTTTTGAGGGACAGGGATGCATGCCCCTCTTGGCATGTGGGAGCCAGTCTTGCGGGCTGAGGTCAGCCTTGGGGAGTGTGGGCACGTCTGACTCTGAGCCTTCCCTCTCTTCTTGGTGCAGGAATTCATGTACAAGTTCACACGGAGGGAGCCCTGGATTGGCCTGCGCAGAGTGGGGGACGAATTCCACTGGGTCAGCGGGGAACCATTTGACCCGGACACGTGAGCTGAGGCTTCATCCTCTGGCCACCGAGCTTAGACCGCGCAAGGCCCAGCCCCCCGACACCTCCTGGGGGGACCACCTGGTGTCATGCCAGCCAGAGCCGCAGCCCCCAGGTTCAGTGGGCGTGACAGTCCCGTGCTCTGGCCTGGGAAGTCCAGCCTGGTTTGGTGGCTCTGGCCCTGCCATCAGAGCTTCCGGGTCCTGGGCTCTCTCCATCCTGCGGCTCCCCTGTCTGAGCAGTGGCCTGTCTGCATGGCTCAGTGTGGCTCAGCCACAGGGGGGAAGACGAAAGGGAGTCCCTGCCGTGGATGTCCCTCTGCGTTGGCCAGAATATGGCTACGTGATGACATCTGGCCACAGGGGGTGTGGAGAGGGGCCCTCTGTTCTGGGCAGCCAAGTGCTACCTAAACATGGAGACTATGGCCGGGGGCGGGGTGGGAGGTGGTCCGAACCCTGGGTGCCATGAGCGTTATAGGAGATGCCTCCTGGGGGAATTGGTGGTACCTGTGTGGGCCACGGTGTAGAAGCGAGTGTGTATGTGATGGGGGTGGTGGGAGTGTGAGGTGATGGTGGCAGTGGTCATGGGGGATGGGGGTAGGGTGGTGATGTGTGTGTGTGTGTGTGTGTGTGTGTGTGTTCCGGGGGACAGTCCAGGTTAGAGAAGTACAGGGAATAAGGGCGTAAGAACCTCAGCTTTCAGTCCAGACCCTTTGGCTGGATGACCAGGCCATGAGGAGTTGGGCGGGGCACTGCTGCCCACCTGCTGAGAACACATCTGTCCCCAACACTCCCAAGCCCCCTAGCCCTCCATGGTGGCCTGAAGCTGGTGACCAGCCACCTTCCCACGGAGGCTGACTTAGCGTCTCCTCCGTTCCCAGCAGCCTCCAGGGGCAAGCAGCCCCGCTGACAATTCCTTTCCCTTCCCCTGTCTCCTCTCTGTCTTTGCCCCTCTTCCATTTTCTCTCTTTCCCATTCCTGCCCCCACCTCGGACCATTTCTCAGTGCGGCTGAGGAAGTGTTTACACCTTCTGTCCCCTTATGCCCCCTTCTGGAAGCTTCCTGCTCCCAAAGCCAGGGAGAGCCCTGGAGACTGGGGTCCCCACCGTGCTGACCACCTGGCAACCCAGGGCCTTGGGGCTGCACTTCCCTGACACTAAAGTGGCCCTGCCCCCACCCACTCCCTCTCGGGGTCATGCTGGTGCCGAGTCTTGTGAGATGCCAGCTCCAGCCCTGGCAGGGGCTCAACCTGGCAGGGGCTCAGAACAGTGTGAACAGAAGAAACCTTGAGATTCAAAAGGGCTGGTTTTAGGCCAGGAAAATCCTTCCCCCACAGGTCCACAAACGATGTCCATGGTTTCCTGGGCCACACAGCCCTGGGTGGTAAACATTGGGGTTATTGGGTCCACCCCTGCCCTATGAGGGTATTGAATTCAGCTCATCTCTTTTGAGCTTCTCCTGTGCCGGACACCATGCATGGGGGCCCATGTTCAGGAGCTGACCACCCTGGGGGACGGGGGCCGTGGTGCACAGAGTGGAGAGGCAATGTGAAGCCCCGTTAGAAGAGCTTTTGGGCTGAATGTCCTGGAGGGCAATCCAGAGGGGGTGGCCAACGCCACGGGGCCTCTGGCTACCCAGGCATGGGCTATGCACCGGTTGTGAGGGCCTGGTCTCTTCTCTCCCGGCCACAGATTCCACATTGCGGGCCTTGGGGAGTGTGTCTTCGTGGAGCCCACCAGGCTGGTGTCAACGGAGTGCCTGATGACCCGGCCCTGGGTCTGCAGCAAGATGGCCTACACGTGAGGTGGGTCAGGCCAGAGGCAGCCCTCCAGCCAGGCCAGACCCGCCAACCCCAGGCTCCTCGCCAAGGCAAAGCAGTGAGGAGGGTGGCCTCCGCCCTGGGCCCCTCTCCCGGGCCCATGAGCTCGGTTCCTGGTCTCCTTGGCCCCAGGCAGGTCCTGTGGCTCAGCAGTCGAATTCCACATGCTCAGTAGGGTAGGCACCTGTCCCCCTCAAGACACACATGCAGGCACACAGGGTCCACGGTTAGCCACCTAAAAGTCTCGTACCCCCTACCCCTGTCCCATTCTAGAACATTCCTTCTTCACGCGGCCCAGGTACTGACACACAACTGCGTCACTGTTGGCACCGCCCCCCTGCCAAGCGCCCTGCATAGTCATCTCTGCTGGTTGCTGGGGAGGCCGGGAGGGAAGGCTTCTCCTCCCCTGGGTCCCCCATGTCCACCCTCCTTGGGTTCCCAGGCAGGCCCCTGCTGTGTCTGAGGCGCTGTTGTGATGGTCACTGATGGAATAAAGAGATGACTAGCACCCAGAAAAGTCGGCTGCCATTTGTTCCGGGGCCATGGCTGGGGGAGGGGCAGAGGGGTGTGACTCTGGGTGCCTGCCTGTGGGGGGTGCTAATGAGTTGCACTTGATCTAGCTCAGCAGGTGGCAGTACGTGGGAATCGGGAACAAAAACATATTTGTGGCCTCGGTGCCCATTTAACTTTGCTAGGCCCCTGAGTTATTGTTAGATGTCTAGGTGGTGGGCTCCATCTGGTTCCTTCATTACTATTCAACTCAACCTGGCAAACGTTTATTTGCACCCACCATGCGCCAGACACCATGCCAGGCGTGGGGATCAACAGCTTTATCCCCCAAGGAGCATACAGGGAGCAAAGGAAACAGCTTGGAAAGTATCAGAATGTTCTGGAACATAGTCCAGGGATGGTTCATTCTGCCTTAGGGGAGGTTCAGCCATGGGGAAGAGATGATGCTTATGTTGGTCTGAATTTGTGCAGGTCCTATGGCCCCTTCCCTGGGCCACTGGTCTGCCTGGGGAAGAAGGGGGGAGGCGACAGGGGTGGTGGTTCCCCCGGGCCTGTGGAGGCTCCAGTGCACTGCCCCTGTCAACACTGACACACTTGGATCCTCAGAGCAGATGGCAGCAGGGATCAGGCCTCCCCAGCCTCCTCTCTGGGTGCCCCTGGCTGGGTGCCACGTGGACGGCCTGCCTGGGATCTGCCCGTGTGAATCTGGGTCCCGGCCCATTTTCAGAAAATAGCTCAGAGGGAAACTAGGTCCAGCTCTGCTCTGCTCAGTCCTTCATTGCTGGGTTTCAGACAGCCGTCAACTTGGCTTTGTTGTCCTTTTTGCATGCTTTCTAGATTTTTAGTAAAATACGTGTCCTTGGTGGTGATTTCGTAGTTTGTCTTTATTGGAGAGCCCGAGGGGGACCTGGGTGTACAGTAAAGAAGCTAGGGGAATTCAGTGTGGTGGTGGTGGGCTGGAGGGGGGTGGCAGGAAGCCTGTGGAGGGGCTACAGACTCAGGAAGTGGTCAGCCGCTCTTGCTGTTTGGGGGGCCAGTCCTCTCAATCATACCTGTTCTCAGTTGCTCACAGACCTCACGGTCACCTCCCCTCGCAGACAGCCTGAGTGCCTTGCTGCAGGAGTGACACCTCATTTAATTCTGAAATAAGTGCCTGGTGGCAAGTAAAGCTCCACCGGGGACAAAGCTCGACCTTGGCAGGGTCCCAAGACCAGGAGAGACAGGTGACGGGTGCTCTTGTGCTGCCCTTGGGGTTCAGACAGGAGGAACCAGCAACAGGTGGGCCGGGAAGGAAGCAGTGTGACAGGGACCCACGAACCCATGCCATTCGGTATTTGATTCTCCAAGGCCTGCTGCCAGAAGTTTTTGAGGCCCAGGGTGACTTTAGCTCACTTGACCTTGGATTTTTCCTGGGCCCGCATGACAGTTTTAATCAGTTTAGTAAAGGAACCCTGACTCAAGGCCACCAGTGTTTTAAGAGTTTTCCTACCTGGTTTCTCCAGGGGGAAGGAAACATGAGACAGAAGCAAAGCAAAATACTGGCATGCCAGGCTTCAGAAACGTAGAAAATATTCCAAAGGGTATAAAGCAGCCAAGCGTGCCCAACCTCCCAGGCGCGGCATTTGCCGGCTGCGGAGCCTGGTGCTGTGCTCTCCGCGGCCACAGGGGGGAAGCACTGAGTAGCCTTAGCTCGGCGCCCTGGCTGCCTGCCGCTCCTTCCCTGGGTGCATTTGAACCCAAAGCCCAGTCCTGTCCCAGATGTAACCCTTGGGGCCCACAGGGACCCTGGGGAAGGATGGAGCACGCACTCCAGGCCACCCTCAGGCGTCCTTTGTGAAGATGGAGGTGACGGAGGACTTTTTAAGGAGCACACATTGGGGTGGGAACATCGAGGTGGGCACCATCCGCCCCTTCTTGCAGAGGAGGAAACGGGCAGCGTGGAGGTGGTGGAGGCAGGGTTTGAGCCCAGGCCCCTTCCCACAGGGCTCTGGGGAAGACACGTGTGTGGCGTGTGTCCTCTGAGCATCTAGAAGTGGGAGGGGGGGGTGCCGGTGATGGAGAGGGGGCCACCTTGGGGAAGACGTCAGCGTGCGTGCTGGCGATTCTTTTTCTGGGCATTTCCATCTTCCTCATGTGGTTTCATGTGAATGACCCACAAGGAGTAGAGTAGGTGTCGCTGTTAATGACCTCTGTCTTTCTCTCCCTTCAGGGCCCAGCTCGTGGCCTCCTTGGGATGCGCCCCGGAGACCAGCGCCCCTCGGTGACCACTCCCCTTCCCCAGCACCTGCAGCACTTAACACTGAGCCTCTCACGTGGCCGGTCTGTCGTCTTGTCATCTGTGGCTCATCTCATCCTGTCACCTGACCACTCCCGTCATCGGATTATAAGCCCCTGGGGGGCAGGGACTGTGTATTGTTGGTCTCTTGGGTGCACAGAGCGTGCCCTCAAAGAGCGCTGTGCGTGACAAGATTGTACCCGTGAACTGTTTGCCTCGGTGGGGGACAGCGGTGGCCGCTGTCCGCAGCAGAATTCTTCTTGGCCTTGATGGGCATGGCCCCATTTTTAGAGGCGCAGCGAAGACGAACTCTTTAATTTGTGCTGCTGCAATTCCACAGCTCATGCACACCCTGAGTGGCCCGAGTGGGGGTGGCCCGAGGCGGGGGGTGGCCCGGAAGTACAGGGGCGATGAGGGAACGCTGCCTCAGTCTCCAAAACGTCCTTTGCATCCTGCACACGGCCCAGCTGGTGATAAGACGGCTGTGCGTGGGGGCCAGGTTCAGGGAGGGTTTCCACGCGTGAATGGCGCTGGCCGCTGAAGGTCCTATGATCCCCGGGACATCAAGCCCACACCGCTGTGTTGTCCTGTGACTGCCAAGACAGCAGAGGGGCGGAGGTGAAGCAGGCAGCTGCCCCTTTCCTCTTCCTGGTCTGCAGCCAGCTCCGAACTGGGAGGCAGTATGAGGTTGAAACGGGGACATCTGGGGAGCTTCCTACCACACCCACCCGGATCCCTCCGCTCTTGACGCAGCCTGGGGTGGACACGCACTAGGCCTGGCTCTGAAGGCCGGCCCTGATCCATTCGGGGGCTAGCTCTTCCTATAAGCAATGGTGCGGCTCAGGCTGCTGTGCTCAACCTCTCTGACACCTGGCTTGTCCTCTAAAAAGTAGAAATCACGCCTGCTCTGCTGACCTAACAGAGTTTTGAGACTTGTAGATGTTAGAATTTCAGGGGCTAGAAATGATCGACCCCATTCTCACTGTCCATGAGGCCCAGAGAGGTTAAGTTACATGTCCAAGATCACACAGCTAGTGACAGAACTAGAACTCAGGTCTGTGGCTCTTCTGGTTCCTGTTTATTCTCTTATTACTGCACATATCATGCTTCATTTATGTGTACTTGTTCGCCGTCCATGTGGAAATTAAGCTCCTCGAGGGCAGGGATCCCCTCGCACACTTTTTTGTTTCTCTAGCGCCTGGTACATACAGAAGGTGCTCAATAAATGTGTGTTGAACTAAACTGATCTGGACTCCTAGTTCAAGTGTTCTTTCCTCTGCACCATGTTCTCTCTGGTCTTGGAAACCTGCATTTCCAGTTCAGCTGCCTACAAACTGAAAATTTTCAGATTTTGTAAAAAATAGTTTATTATTTTTAGAGGAAGGGAGGGAGAAAGAGACGAAGAGAAACATCAATGTGTGGTTGCCTCTCACGCCCCCTACTGGGGACCTGGCCCGAAACCCAGGCATGTGCCCTGACTGGGAATCAAACTGATGACCCTTTGGTTCACAGACCCATGCTCAATCCACTGAGCCACACCAGCCAGGGCTCTTTCAGATGTTTTTGAGGAAAAAAATAAGCAAGATACTCATCTCCCCTTGTGACATCCATTCAGGTCCATAGTCTAGAGCACAGGGCCTATTTGAGCAAATACATACACTTATAAGACGAAATGGAATAACAATAACAGTTAACACTAATTAAAAGCTTGTTCAGGCCAGGCACTGTGCTATGCATTCCACCCACGAAGTGCTCACTTTGCACAGTGCCTGGTCCATTGTAAGTGCTTCATAAAAAACCGTGTTCTCAGAGGCCTTATTTCCCATGTACACAGCGTGCTGAAGATTCAGACACTGCTCCAGGAAACCTGTCTGCTATATATTTCCTTAGCATTGCAGGATGCTTTCCTCCAAATTGACCAGTCACGACTGGGGGTGGGGGGAGAATACAGAGAAGAATATGGAGAAGCGCGAATTGCTTCTCAAAAGCTTCCACCGGGGGAATGACTCATGTTGTTTTTCCGTGGTTAAAGCAAGTCACTGAACACTTCACCTCAAAGAGACCAGGAAATGCAATCCTTCCACGAACTGGAAGGAAAAGAAAAAAGTCTTGGTGCATGGCAGTCCTAGCTACGATATCCCTTGAACCATAGTCTGTGTGAGCCCCTCCCTATGTTCAAAGCCCTGGACAGAGCAAAGCTGTTCCCATCGCTGACCCGCATTAGTCAGTGCTGTGAGGCGGAGAGGGATCTTTCCTTTGTTAAACCTCTGAAATTCGGGCATTGTTCCAGAAGCTAGCATATTCTAAAGCCCTACTCAATCTACACTGGAGTTAAAGTTAAAGAAGATAATAATAGGATAGGCTAATTGCTATCATAAACAACCCTAACATTTCAGCGGCTTAAATATAATAGCACAATTTATTTCTTGCTTTTTTGTGGTTTTTGTCCAGTGTGGTTTTATTGGGAGACGGGAAGTCTCATTCAGCGACCTGAGTTTCTTCCAACTGGTGGCCTCATTGTTCTCTAGGCCCTCAGGGTCCTTCATCAGATCTTCCATGTCTGGCTAGAAATTGGGACAAGAGTGTGGATAAATATCTGAGGGGCTTTTTAGGGGTCAGCTCTGGCCATATTTATCCGCAAAGAAATCTAGGAAATATAATCTAGCCGTGTGCCAGAGGAAATGACTTTGGGGAATATCCAGCCAGTCTTTGCCACATGTAACATTACGCCCATTTCACAGATAGGAAAACTGAGGCTTGAGAGGGGAAGGGTTTCCCTGCTTTCATGGTTCAGTTTCCGGGATTGAGCCGGAATACGGCTGACTTCAAAGCCCTGCTCTGAATTACCCTGCGGTCGAGACTGCCTTCTCTCCCAGTGCCGTTCTAGCCCCGGGGCGCTCTTGCCCCTCAGCAGGGCTTCCTCCAAGTGCCCACACTTTCCTCTCTGGTTCTGGCCTTTTATCTACCAGTGGGCCATTGATCCTCTTCCGAGCAGCCCCATCCGCGGGCTTAGTCTGCAATGGATAAAGATTGTGTGAGAGCCAGGCCAATAAAATGCAGGAAGACATTGAAACAGGACAGAAACAGACAGAAGTAGCTGTGCAGGGTTTCTTTACAAGGGCGCCTGTAGTCCAGAGCGGTCTCCCCTGGGCTGCTGAATCGTCTGAGTAGAAGGGGCTGTGTACTGCCGGCAGATCAGCATTTATTAACGGGAATTAGATAGTCTTTTTGCTTTTTAAAGATTTTATTTATTTATTTTTAGAGAGAAGGGAAGGGGGAAAAAGGGGGGAAGCATTGATGTGCGCAGGGGAAAACATCGCTAGGTTGCCTCGCGCGCGCCCCCTACTGGGGGCCTGGCCCGCAGGCCGCCGCTCCTTCCCGCAGAGCCAGGGCTGGAGCTGGCGAGCCTCGCGGTAACCGAGGGATGTCTGGCTCCTGCGTCTGCTTCTTCCCTGGACAGTGGGGAGCAGGAGTGTTGGGGGGAAAATGGGTTCTCCACCCTCAAGCAGAGCCAGGCAGTGTAAGAGGAGCTGAGGAGGAAGTAAATCTCCTAAAGGAAGTTTGTGTGGTCAGGTGGGACACGGATGTTCCAGGCTGTGGGGGAAGGGTCCGAGGCGCCTTTTAAAAAAATCTTCAACTGAGGATATATATATATATATATATATAAATTGCGTTTAGAGAGAGAGGAAGTGAGAAAGACAGAGAGAGGCGGGAGGTGGGGGTGGGGGGAGAGAGACACTAATGCACCAGGGACTGAATTTAAGAATTTAGGCATGTGCCCTGACTGGGAATGGAACCCACAACCTGGAAGGCCCTCCAACCAACTGAGCCACAGCGGTCAGGGCCCACGGCGCTTTCTTTAAAGCTGCGTGCAGGTGGAAGAGAAGGACCTGTAAGTGAAGAGGTTGCTAGGCCACCCAGCCCATTTGTGTTTCAGTTACACTTCGCTCTTAGCGTAGCTTCTGCTTTTACATGTATTTAATGTTTGCTTAAGCTTAGCTGTTATTCCGGGGAAGAGTTAGGAAGTACGTAAGTCAGACTCTCTCTCTCTCTCTCTCTCTCTCTCTCTCTCTCTCTCTCACACACACACACACACACACACACACACAAATGTACACCTGGCTGTTTGGAACAGGCTCCTGGGCATGACCTCCACCACCCAGAAACACGTCCCCACGGCCAGGGGGGCTTGGCGATGCGGGAACGTGTCCCTGGAAAGCGAAGCCCCAGCGAGCGAGTCCTGAGCTGGCCGCAGGATGAGAGCGCCATCTCGCCGGGGATCGGCCCTCCGCCAGGGGTGCCCAGGCTCAGCTGAAAATGGGACTTGGGTGGGGCGGGGGGGGGGGGTTGTGTATAGAATTCTGCTTCCTGCTCATCAGTTGCAGAGAGCAACTGAGACAACTTACGATTTGGTATTACCCCAGGATCCAATATGCTTAAGAGAGCATGTTGACAGCGCTGAGTTTGCGTTTTCACTTAAATTTAAAGAAGTTTCCAAAGACTCCGAGGTCCTCACACGCAGCTGCCCTGCGTTCCCTGGTGGACCGGCTCTAATTTCACTGGTGTAGACCGCCTGCTTCTCTCTCCGTTCCCATGCCCCGGGATGCCCAGAAGAACGTTTGTTAATTTAAAAAGGAGTATGACAGCCCTGGCTGGTGTGGCTCAGTGGATTGAGCATTCGCCTGCAAACCAGATGGTCACTGGTTTGATTCCTGGTCAGGGCACATGCCTGGGTTTCAGGCCAGGTTCCCAGTAGGGGGTATGCGAGAGGCAATCACACATTGATGTTTCTCTTCCTCTCTTTCTCCCTCCCTTCCCCTCTGTGTAAAAAAACTAAAATAAAATCTTAAAAGAAAAATGAGTATGATAGGAGAGTTTTGTCCAAATCTTGTGCACGGATTTTGACGTAATTTGATTTTTGGCTGACTCGAATTTAACCCAAATTGAAGTAGGGCCTGCATTTTTGGATTTCCCTGGTGTTATACCTGAATTCTGGGGCTGATCGGGCGATAAAAATGGGCTGAGTAGTTTCTTCACTTATCCAAAAACGTATTGACCACCCACTCTGTGCCTCACCTTGTGACAGATGCCCTAGAAACAGAGATGAAAGAGAAATCCTTACCTGCAGGGATTTTATGGTTTTGTGGGGAAGGAAAATTAGGAGAAATTCGACAATGTGGCATAATGACAATTATGTCCAAAGAGTTGGGAACCTAGACAAAGGACACCTACCTCACCAGGAGCCAGAGGGTAGGGTTCCCAGAGAGACAACTGGACATTCTTGAAGAGCATTAAGTGTGAGAAAGCCTGAGGGTCCGAAGCAGAGAGGAGGCTGGAGGAGGAAGAGCTCCTCGGGGAGTGAGGAAAGAACAGGGGGGCGCAGGGTCCTTCCTGAGGCCAGGGACAGAGACGTGCAAGGCAGACCGGCCTGTGGGAGCGGATGGGACTGAGGGAACCCTGCAGCCCCTGATTCTTCTGCGTCACTCCAGTGCACGTGAGGGCATGGGGGCTTGCCAAGAGCGGTGGTTTGCAGTGAGCCACAGAGCAGGCAGATAGGCCCGGACGTGGGCCCAGGTCCATGGGTGGGGAGGCCCGCTCCAGAGCTTGGGGAGCGTGGGTGCGGGAGCAGAGACAGAGGTGGTTGAAGCCACACGCAGCACAAGGGTACAGCAGGGAGCTGAGGGTACAGGTGAGAAGGGGGTGGGCTTTAGGCTGGCTGGGAAGCACGTGAAACCAGGAGGCATAGAGAAAGGAGGGCCCGGAGCCTGGGGGCCCCAGGCCCCAGGCCCCAGGCAATGGAAACCAGGGTGGGGTTTGGGGGAGGAGCCTGAGTGCACACTGCTGGTGGGAATGTCAAATGGTGAAGCTGCGGGGGAAAGTTTGCTAGCTCCTCAGAAAGTTAAGAATTACCATAGGATCCAGCAGTTCCACTCCTCAGTAGAGATCCAAAAAAATAAAGAACAAGAACTCAGACACGTGAATGCTAGTGGTGCTATTCACAAAAGCCAAAAGGTGGGAACAGCTCCCTCACCCATCAAGGATGCCGGGACAAACATGTGGTCCAGTCCTACAGAGAACATCCTCATACATGCTATGCTGTAGGTGGACGTTGAAAACATTTTTAGGTGAAATAAACCAAAAAAGGGCGAAGTGTATGGGTCCTCTCACACGAGGTAGCCGGAATAGGCAAACTCAGAGCCAGAAAGTTCGAGAGCTGTTCGCCACAGGTTCGGAGTGGGGGGTCCTTGGTTAATGGGCAGAGTGTCTGAGGTGATGAAAGATCTAGAAAGAGATGGTGGCCCTGATCACAGTCCACAGTGGATGTATTCATGCCACTAACTGTGCACTTTAAAATGGTTACAATGACAAATGCTATGTTCTGTATATTTTACCATAAAAAATGCTGGGATGATGGGGAGCCACAGGGGGGCGGGGGCGAGGCTGTGGAGTGGCTTAGGCTCCTGAGGAGGGCAGCTGTGGTGTGAGGGCCTACACTGGGCTGTGGAGCTCATCGCCCAGGCCGAGAGTACGGGGAGGGCCCCGGTGTGGAGGCTGACGAGTGAGCAATGGGTCGCCGGACACTGTTCTGGCGACAGGGTGGGACTTGGGTGCTGAGAAAGGCCGCAGCCCTGCACCCAGACCCAGGAGAAATATTGGAAAGCTCTTGGTACGTCAGACAACAGCCTCAGGGATGGAGTCCGGATGCAGACAGGCTTGCGACGGCTCAGAGGGACAGGGAGGTAGGAGACCGCGCCTGCCTGGCTGCAGAGCAGCTGGCAGTGAGATGACCCCTGAGTCCCCTCTACAGCCACACGCCATCCCCTTGGCAAATTCTAAATGCAGTGGTTAGGTTATGAACGTGTTCGGATGCATTAGACACTTTCCGAAGTGCTAAATAACTTCCAAAAGGTGCCACTCGTAACCGTGACCTCTTCCGTCTTATAACTGGTCTGGTTCTGGAATGAGTAACGGTCCAGGCTGAGGACGCAGTGACTCCAAACAGTTTAATGTAATTCCAAGACAGAGTGTGATCACATCGCTACACATATACAATATGCATATGTGAGTATACAGATTTTCATTAATAACTCATTTCACCTCAGAGACCGAAAAAATGATCGAAAAGAAACTGTGAGTAACAAGCTATAACATATTCACCACACGGGACCCCCCCCTTCTCACCCTACAGTTAGTAATATTACAATTAAAATAACTATATTCTTCTATAATTTTTCTGTTAAAATCATCTCATAAATTTACAATGCTATTATTAGTTTCCAAGACTAATATAAATTCACTCCATTTTTCTACAACGAAAATGATTATTAATTTAGAAGCACACGACGCCTTGATGGAGAAACACAAGCGGTTTAGGAGCAAGGACTGGATCAGTCAAGAATTATTTTCCTGGTAAAACATTCTAGAGCCCCAAGTAAAATATCCATTCTTATAACATACCTATAATATGAGGCTAAGGAGTAGGTTACATGGGAGTCTACGACACATTGGCTTGTCTTTTAAAAAAGTAGACATTTATAAATAAAAAAAGGAGAGAGGGACAATTCACATAGGAAAAAAGGGGCACACAAGAAAATACTGTGGCACACAACCGTTTTCACAAAGAGTAACGCGGGTTAACACTTTTATTACAGAAACCGTACAGTGAAGGACACAACCGACCAGGGCTTCGCTGGGTCACCGGGCTGAGGCCCGGCAGAGAAAGATCTAGACGGGATGACGAGGTGACCTCGGGGAGGGAGCCACGTCCCCTGCACTGGTGACGGACCTCCCGGTTCTTGTTCTGGGGAGTGAGTCCTTCCGTCCAGGGTGTCCTAAGCTCGCGGGCCATTGGAAGGTAAACATTTCTACAGATCTGCTTTCTTTCCACACTAATGGATACCATTTTTGGAAACGTGGTAAGAGTGTCAGAGGCGGCAGCTCAATACGTGTGGTCACAGCGAATCGGGATGGAAAATTCCAGTCATTCTGATTTGTTGCCTCCCTCACTCATCTATGCCCTTGGCGCTGGGGACCCAGAGAGGGCAGCGGCGCCCTGCAGAGCCACCTGCCTCCGCTGTGGTGAGCTGGGTGATGGGGTCCAGCCTCACCTCCCAGGCCCGGGAGGTGTCGGCCGGTATGCCGACGCTGACTCGGACCTCTGGAAGCTCCCCTGCCTCTTCATCCATAAAGCTATACTTCTATCCGCAATTTGGCTTGATATACAGAGACACAAACGTACATATCAGCATCTCTATCTGTACAGTAATTCTCTACTAAACTGGAAACTCTGCTGCCCCAAAGTAGGACGTCCTGGTCTGCTTCATTTGGTTAGAAAGATGCGCACACAGAGGATGAGGAGCTGCTTTGGGGGCCGGAAGTGATTGTGCCCTGGGAAAGCCACGAAGAAAGTTGCGATGAGCGGTCACACCAGTGAGGAGAGGGGTGGAGGCATCGCCAACAGGAACGCCTGCTGGGAAGTGGGTGGGGTGGGGGACGCTTTAGGTTCCATTCAGAAGTCACAGAAAGCTACAAAGAGTGGGCATGGTCAAGTCACTTCTCACTTCCCAAGTTCTCCCTTATAACCTGAGCCAAACTATTAAAATAATAATAATAATAACAACAACAATAATAATATTAAGTCCACTGCCCCTTCAACCAAGCAGGTGGCTGTGTAACAGGGAGGCAAGACCACCCCTCACAAGGCGAAGTGGGCCTTTCTTTCTGGTTCTGGAGAGCTTCCTGGGAGGCCTGGGTGCCTGGCCAGGGGGCGGGGGCCAGGGTGGCCACGGGGACAACAGCCCACCACAGGGAAGGGGAGGCAGCGCGGGGAGAGACTCGTGTGGAGACTGGTGGGAACTAGAGCCCAAAGACTGAATCCTTTTCAGGTCCAGTATGGTCACTTTTTTCAAAAAGCCCGTTTCTATACCTCTAGTTTTTAAAAATATGGTTAAGCCCCTAAGACAATGACATAGATTCATTTGGTTAATGAAAGCGAAGGAGAAAACCCATCGGAGGAAAGCGGGAGTATAACCAGGAGGGGCTAGATGAAAAATATTTTACAATAACATTTCTAACAAAAACCTGTAACACGAACGCACTGTCAACAGAGTTCACAGGGAAAGAGCGAACAAACGCGTTCTTGGAAAAAAGCCACCACGCACAGACAGCTCCCTGGTCCCCGGTGTTTTGCGGTTTTCACGGTCTCATCTGCTACAGGAATGCCCTTTAGTTCACAGCAGGTCCTCCTCACAACACACACAACACAACACAACAAAAAAACCCCTCAAAACAAATCAAAATTCTTAGGGGAGCCCGCATTCCCAGTTGGTTCCTGCGGGATGCGGCGCCCTGGCTCTGCGTGCAGCCTCTCCTGCCTTTTCAGGGGGTCCCAGCGTCCCCGCTGGTCCTCAGCCCTCCAGCCCCCCTCCAGCCCAGCAGCATTCTCCAGGAAGGAACCCAGGCCCCGCCTCCCACTGGACTAGGCTTCAGACGGAAGATGGGAGATGGACAGCATGGAAGGTGAACACACCCTTTTGCATTTATCTCGTTTTAAAAGGAGAAAAGGATCCAAAGACAGCAGATATGGAAAACCTAGTCAACCAGTATGGGCCTTGTGATGGACCAGTCGCCCATGCAGAACGCCCATTGCGCGTCGCCAGGAGGCCCAGAAACAGCAGCTGTACCTTCGGGGCCACCTGAATCCCAGTGTCTCCTACTGCCTAGCGACTGGAAGTCAGTGGATCACTAATAAGTTAAACATTCAAATCAAAACAAAGTCAGCGAACCAGGTGTCTGCTCTCTCTGCCTCCTCCACGATGTCAAAGGGAAGGCCTCAAACACAAGGGCTGCCGCACATAGCCTGGCGTGGGGTCCTCGCACCTGGCGCGGGCCATGCACTGAACCTGGAAACCCTTTCATGTTCTCGCGTTCTCGTGGAAACCAGGAACACGGAGGGAGCGCTGTGTGGGGCCACACAACACAGCAGGGCGCGCAGCACAGGCCTGCCTTGGGGGACCCCGCTCCCAACTAAGGAGGCGATCGCTGGGGCGTGAAGATGTCACCTATCAACAGAAATTTTCTTGAAAAAGTACCAGTTGCAATGTAAACTCTAAAACACTTTAACTATAAAATGTAGCCAGAAAGATGCTGGAGTATCCACAGTCAATTATTTAGTGTACACATTTAAAACGTGACTCTCTTGATGTCTTAGAAGGCTAACAGCATTTTACAGTAGCTAAAAACATACATACTTAACATGTGCATTTGAAGGTCGCACTTGATTACAACACACAGAGAATCATCTCTTCCCTGGTTTCATTTTTTGTTGTGAAGATGAGCTCTTTTCTGAACTCACTTCAGCAACAGCGACTAGGGTGTGCATTAATCGTGTTCAGCTCCCACAGAGTGCATGGTCTTTTAAATCCCAAGATCAGGCTGGCCACATGACTTCGAAAAAGGCTAAAACCAGGATGAATGCCCACATTTGAGGTAATTATTGCCATTAGATCACAGTTTGAGTAAGATCATGTCTCTAAAACCTTCTTTACAAAAATCTGTAGGCACACTGTCAGAATTCCAGAACACCTATCGAATCCAACCGGGATCTCAAATTCCAATGAGCTGGGTTTGCTTCCGATGGAGTTCAAGTTCTAGGTGACTCTAAAACATGTGTAAACTACCCAAGAATTTAGGCAAACAAGCCTGGAGCCAGTCAAGACAGACATTTTTAAAATAAAAAAGAAACCATAAAACCCCACCCAAAACAACTGAGATGTTTCATAACAAGTGATGAGTTTTCCAAAAAAAAAATAAAAATTAAAATTAAAAATCTAGTCCTAGCGCTTCCTGTCATCTTTCAACCAAGATCAAAGCATTCTGTATTCCTACCCGTCTCAGGCGTCAGCCAGAGACTCTCTCCTTCCTCACTCACGTCCTAAAAGCTGGCTGGTTTCCCTCAGTCTCCACACCATTGCTTTCCATGTCTTTGAGAAAGCTCTCAAAAGAAAACTGGATTTTGCTCCCCTTTCTAAAAATCATCTTGTCTTTCCCCTTCTATGTCTTTTGTTTTTTACACAAAGGAAAAATGTCCTGGACGTCAGACCCACTCATGGTATGTACAGATTTGCTGTGGATCCACATCCGGTTCTACTGAAGAGCGGATGGATTACAGAGACCAGAGTCGCCAACAGTGCAGTCAAAAATAGCATTTGGAAAAAAATATATACCTTTAGTATTGCCTTTCTAGAGTTAACTATAAGCAAGAAAAACTTATTTCTCTTTTTAAAGAAGGAAAGAACACTTTTTTCCCTCGTCACTCCCGTAAGAGTTTCTGGTAGCAGCAGTGCTGAAATAGTTGGTGCACTAGAAAGGAACCTGAAATGAAGTCTGTTATGAATCAGAAGAGACACCCCTATGATTTTCCCTAGAAGTCAAGCTAATTCTCGCCCCTCTGCTTGCCTGTAATTTGGGACCCCCTCTCCACGCACAGGTGGGGACATTCCTCCAAGGCCTTTCTTTGCACTTACACATGGGAGACATGGAAGTTGGTGGCTGTGAGCTCTGTTCTGGAGGTGGGCAGACCCAGGTTCAAGGTCGGGCTCCCTACTAGATGGGTGACCCTGGGCGGGCTACCAGCTCTCCAAGCCAGCTGCCTCATCCTCTGAAGGGGCTACTATTGCTGACTTCACAGGTGACTACGAAGATGAAGTTAGGCAAGCTCACCGGTGAGCAATGTCTAGCCTGGTGTTTGGCACTCAGTCAATGGGAGGATCACGAAATGGTACGTCAGAAAGGGGAGCCCATTCACTGCTGTTAATTAAAAAAGCCAAATAAAGCCCTATTGTAGTCAAGCCCTCCTTAACAGAAAATTTCACTAGAAATGTGGAAATTTCAGACCACCATTATATTTTCTGTCCTGTAGCACATGAGAATGTCAGCTTTCTCATCAGTAAATGGGGTGGGGGTGGCTAGGAGGGCCCCATGAGTTTGTGGGCGGCATGGCCCGGGACCTGGCATATGGAAAGCATCTGACAAATGTTGCCTATTACTTACTCGAGGGACATGGCAAGTTTTAAGAAATGAGCTCGTCCACAAAGTTCTAATGCAGTGTCTGAGATTAGGGGCTGTCAAAGGCTTGGGGGAGTGGCATTGGGGGGACTCAGAAAAACCCCTCTGGTGCAGGTATTCTGAGAAAGTGGGCCCTGTGGAGGGTCCCCTCTGTGGAAACTGTCACTGAGCCTCAAGGGAAGAGGTGTCTTGGAGCTGGCTCTCTCCAGCTTCCGGAGGCCGCCAGAAAGCTGTGAGAAGCCTCTCCCAGGCTGGGCTCCACTGGTGGGCAGTGGTGCTGATAGCCGCGGAAAGGTTTCTATTGTGTTTAAACGTCACTTCGTCACCTTCAGTTCTCTGGTAGCTCGACTGAGATTTTACGGACTGGTCTGCAGAGATCAGAAGTGAGAGTCCAGAGGCATCAAAGCGGAAAAGCACCGATTCCCCGAGTCCCTGCTCCAGCCAAGCCCTGCTCCAGCGCGCATTGAACCCCCGACACAGCTGAACTTCCAGCAGGCCCGCTGGGCCACACCCGCGGTGATGTGGGTGGGTCCAGCTCACGTGTCTGTGGCGTGTCTCCCGTCCCCGGATAGCAGCAGCGTTAGGGTTACTAATCTCTACTTCTCTTAGAAGATGAGTACGGTATTGAAATAAATGTAATTAAAACATAAAAGGGTAAAGACGAAAGAGAAAGACAAATGCAGTTGCATCACTAACGATGTCATTATTGCCCAGAAAGGAAAGACAGAAATGCCGTTTTGTCTGTATTCGGAGGTGTCTTTGAGAAGGGTTCTTTGGCTAAAGAAAGGAACAGTTTCACCTTCCTTTCCAATTTGGAGGGTTCCCCACCTGAAATCTGTAAGATGCACCAGGAAGAAAAGACACAGACCGGGCGAGAATCATGCTAAGTCCTCAGCGCTGGAATGTTTTCGTGGCAAAATCTCTTACGCTCGTGCTGTGAAGTCCCAGGCTAGACCTGCGGAAGGAAACCTTGCCTCTCTGTTCAACTTTCTCTGCTGCTCAGGGCACCCGGTTGTCTTCTTCTGTTTTCTGTCCTGGCAGCCCCTGGGCAGGCAGCGAGAGCCCCACACGCCTCCCTGCCCCCAGCACCGGACAGAGAATCTGGGCGAGAGCCGGGGCTGGTGAGGACACACCACATCTCACCCACCGCAGCCCATCTGTTAATAGCTCCTTAAGCCTCATCATCTCTTCCCTCCAGTTTCCAAGAAAAGTCTGCTCCACTCACTCACTCACGCTCACACCCCCTAATCCTCCACCACAAGCTTGTTCAAAAATGAGCGTTTGCAATTCTGAAGGTCTGGTCGAGGGAAAGCAGCCTGGGAGCCGTGGGGCCGAGCCTGCCTTCCCTCCTCACGCCCAGCAGTCTGGTGTCCGGGCGGGGCGCGTCTCCCGGGGTGAAGGGGACAAGCCCGCTGGCTCCCACAGCCCGCAGGCCCCTCGCCACCAGAGCGCAGGCCCAGCCCGGGAAACGACCGCTGCTTTGCCCCCACCCTTCTTTTCCCTCTGAATTCGATCAACCACATGCTCTTCCACAAAAGTAATTGGCATCAAGCCTCAGACTCTCCCACCCATCGGCCTGCTCACCCCTTCCCTTGGAAACAGCCAAATCGTCACGAAAGAGGCTCTAAGTGCAGAGACATGGGCGCGCACACGCAGGCAGGCTAGCGGAGACCCTCGGGGAGGTGTGTGACTCCTCAGGCTCCAGCTGCACAGCTCTCCTGGGCCTGTCCTGAATTTCCCTCACTCTAATGTTGTTTCTTCAACAAGCAGGGATGAAGCCAATCATAGGACAGATGATGCTCTAGGTCACTTGAGGTCTAAATAGGACTAGGTTGGCATCCCTCTACTTGAGAGCTAGGTCCTAGGGATGGGCAGCATTGTGTTCACCCTATTTGCCACGGTGACTCAGAGCTGGGGGGCGGGATGGGAGGTGGGGCAGTGCTAACGGCCGTGCAGAGGCTGGCCTGTCCTATGGGGGATGAGGGGGGGCTCTGACCCCATACCTCCCTGTTGGGGACAGAACGAGGAAGGCAGGCGGGGGCCAGGGGGTGCACACTGATGTTTGCTGAATGTCTGTGGGACTGGGCTCTGCCCGGCCAGCCTCTCCCAGCTGCCTCCCCTTCTGCGAAGCTGGCCATTTCAGCCCTTTCTCCATCCGGGGCCCACAGGGTCTAGGCAGCTGCTGGGCTGTGTCAGGGTCTGCTGGTCTCCTACATCCTCCCTCCGCCTTTTTTGGGCTCACTAGTTTGTCCCGAGAATTTCGAGCTGTGAAAATGAACCAGGGGGTGGGGGGGTGGGAAAGGGGGAGACTGAGGAAGTGGTTAGTGAACAGGAGGGGCGAAGTAAGGCTGAACTTTCCCAGGGGAAGGTACTGCCTGCCTAGCAGGCTTACCTCAGCGTTTGGGAGGGGACAACAGTCTTTGCACTGAAGGACATCAGCCACACTCCTGGTGCCCTGATGGGAAGCGGGAGGACATTTGGGAGAGGGGCTGGGTCAGCTCAGGGTCAGTGGCTGGGCAGGTAAAGAGCAGGTGTGAGGCAGGCCTAGATCTAGGGAGCAGATTTCAGAAGGACAGGGAATGGGGGGAGGACCATGGCTCTGGCTGCAGCCCAGGAGATGCCCACTCAAGTCTCTCCCAGGCCACTGAGAACCTGGAGAGATACAACCTGATGGGGACCTTGTTGTCAAGTGCCCCCTCTGGCCTGTGTAGAGCAAAGGAACCTGATTCTTCAACCTTGCGTTCTGCAGGCGACCTTTCCTGACAGCTCGCTGTGGGACAGAGACGGCCTACACAGTTTTCCTGATTCCTGGCCCACTCTTTTTCTTTTTGTCTGTCAAAACTGGACATCCGTTTGTCCCTCCTGTCTACTCACACACTCACAGATATAATAAAATAAGTTTAAATATTAAAGAGAAAACACAAAGATACGTGGAATAAATGTGCATTTCAAACCCCAACTAAAATATCAACCCGATGATAATCATGGTAATAATTACAATGCTAATAATCAAAATAATTAGTACAATAATATTATCTTTATGAGCAGCATGGAACTTTCATTCCTGATCTGGAAGAAAAGGAAAGGAAATGTCAGGTGAGAGTCAGGGACTTCCAACTTAGTAGACAAAACCGTTCGCTTGGAAACGGAAGGCTATCTTGTCTTTTCCGTGACAGGCCGGATGGAGAAAGGGTCGGAAGCAAACTGTGTGGGGGGCCCCAGGGTGCCACCAGTAAGGCAAAGGGAGGCTCGTTTGCAGCCAAGGCTTGTGTCACGGGGCTCAGGACCTGGTGGGGGCACTGCTGGCTGCTGAGATCTGGTCTTCCAGGCTGGCATGCCCCTGGGAGGGCGCTGGCTCCCGGGCCCTCCAGATTCTGCTCCCCACTCCGCCACTCACCCTGTCTGGACTGGCTGCCTTCCTCTTGTCTCAGAATGACGGAACTCCCCTGTTCCCGGAGAGAGACCAAGGATGGAGCATCTCGTTCCACTGGCTACCTGGGGGGGAGGCGTGGTCCTGGCTCGAGAGGGTCGTGGCGCCCTTCCTTTCAGCCTAAGGCCTGGACTAAACTGGTTCCAGTTTGGGGACCTGGTCCTTTGTAAGGTTAGTAGCATGTATGGTCGGGGAGGGGAAACATCCAGAGTTATTTCACAATTCACAGCTAAGAGCTAAGGTAACGGTTTGGCTTCCTCACCTTTCACAGTAGATCGTTAAGGGGGGCTGTAGGGTGAGGAAGTGGGAGGGGAAGACAAGGACACACTGCCAACACCCGGAGCCACCTCTCTGCACCTCGGAAACTTGGCTTTGGGGTTACCTAAGGACTCAGCAATTAGGAGCCCCCTTTAAAGCCACATCTCCCAGCCTTCAAGTGTGTAAGCTGCTGTGAATGGAGAGACCCTCAGCCCACGTCCAGCAGGTTCAAAGCCTGAGAAAACTTCCAGAACGTATCACAGGTGCAAAGAGGGCGAAGGGCTCATTTCTTTGGGAACCAAACTGGTGGTGGGGGTGTTTTCCAAGGTGCAGCGTGAGAATCCCTGGCCACTCTGGTAAACGTCCTTCCTGCCTTCTGCCCACCGGACCCTCAAAAATCAAAACAAAGTCATGTCTTGGGGAGGCCTGAGTCACGTGAGGAAAAGGCTGCGGTGGACACAGGTGGACGGTTGTCTGCAGAGGGAAGAGTCTGGCAAGACATGAGAGCGACTGCAGCCAGGGAACCAAGGAGGGGGCGGGGCTGAGAGCGGCACAGAGTGAGGCTGAGGATGCCCAGCCGGGACCAGGCCCCCTCTCTGCCATCCCTTCCCCACCAGGGAGGGGGCAGGTGCCTGGCAAGGCCAGCATTCTGAAAGCACCGAGGGGGCCTTGGGTCCCCCAGATGCCAGGGCCGGCCACAAAGGTAGAGCTGGGGGGCAGATGGGGTGAGGGTGCAGGGTGGGGAGTCTCTCTTGTTCTGCCTCCAAATGAAAGTCAACTAAACCCATCACCACCACCAGGTTCACCCCCGCCACCTGTCCCACGCCTGTCTCAGCACCTGTGCGCTCTCCTAGCCCCTGCCAGCCCCCTGACACCCCTCTGCCAGCAAACAGCCTAGAAAGACAATAAGTATTAAAATGAAATTAAATTAAAACAAATTTTTTTTTTTTTAAAAAGGAAAGACCAGAGTAAAATGTTTCAACAGCACAAAAGAAGAGCTTGAGATGCCCTGACTCGCCTCTGCCAGCTTCTTGGAGTACCATGGAAGTAAACCCTCGCACGCGTCTGTCGTCCGTAAGGCACTAGGAGGGAACGATGTCACGTCGAGACAGCGGGAGCCGAGCCGGCGGCGAGCCCGGGCGCACGCTCGCTCGCGCGCGCTCACACGCCTGGACCACCACATTGCTCGCATGCCTGTGTCACATCGCTATTTTTTGTGTGCAGTCACTGAGGAACAGTCTGTTGGTATCCCTGGAGCTGAACACAAAGCGGAAACAGGGTGCGGAGCGCTACATTCCTCTAGGGGGTCGGCGACGACCGCGGCCCGATGCTACGCGACTAGGGGCGGATGCAAAGAGAGAACTAATCTCCACAAAAGAAAAAGAACTGAACTTCGCAACACACATGGTTAATGACAGCTGAGGAGTAACATTGCTTAGGGATTTATCCAGAGTGCTCAGAAAGAGAAAATGTGCCCCTCCGGGAGGCGGCCCCCTTCCGCCTGGCCCCCCCACCCCCATCAGTCCTGACGCAGGAGCCAGAACTGGGCTTTGCCGACCCCAGACCGACCCCCAATACCAGCCTCCTCAGGCCGTGGCCTGAACTTCCAGGGCTGTGGACCCTTCAGAGTTCTGGAAAAATCCCTAATTCTTGTGTTCAATAATTAAAAATCTATTGGGTTTCCGTATCAGGCGTTCCCGGACAGCAAACTCTCAAATGTCACTTGCTGCCATATGAAAATAATCTTTGAAAAGTTCACAGAGAAAGTTCTTCAGAAACTGGGGCCCCTCAACTTCCGGAATCTTCCATTGCGCTCTCCTCCTCTTTCTTTCCAGTTTGGTGCAGAATGGGTTTGTGAGCTGTATTTCTGTTATTGACATTTTGTTTCTTTTTTTTTCCTTTTTCTTTTTTAAAATAAAAAGCATAGATCCCCCCCACCCCTCCTGAATCCCTTCATTTTTAAAATGTTCTCTTCTCTGCTCTGAGTCCTCCCACTTCCTAGTTCAAGTTTCACCGGTGTCCTGCCCCTGCCCCCCGGCCCCCTCCCCTGCCCCGTTTGCATTGTTTCTGTGCGGCATCTTCAGTATAAAACCCGGCTCCCACGAGGTCCCTCCTCCTCTGTCTCCTCCCCTCGGCCATGCCCCCCTCCCCTCCCCTTCCAGTGTTTATATGTAAGGGTACTGGTTGACCTTGGCGGGGCTCAGTGGGTATCCAGTGTAGACGGTGGAGGCTGGAGAGGCGCTGATGTAGGTCTGGTGGGCGAACTGGGCTGGGTACTGACTCGGGTGGATGGTGGGTGAGGGCAGGACCCGGGGGCCCATGCTCACGGGCACCTGGTGGACGATGCTGGCCGGGTAGGCAGTGTGCTGCACCGTGTGACGCGCTGAGCCTTGGGAGGCCACCAGGTGGGCCACGGTGCCGGTGGAGCCCAGGGCCGCAGGCGCCGTGTAGGTGTAGAGGTGGGGCTGGGTGGGAAGGTGGGCGGCAGCGGCGGCGGCGGCCAGGTGGGGGTGCACAGTGCCGTGGCTCGGGCTGTTGTGCGGGAAGGAGTACGGAGCCTGCGCCATCGTGGGAGTGATGTAGGCCTGCTGCCGTCGGTGGCTCCCAGCGCGGTCCGTGGTGATGTGCTGTTGAGCCTGGACAAGAAGAGGCACCAGGAGAGGGCTGCATTGGGGGATGGGCCCGCGGGGGGTGGGAAGGGAGAAGGGAGGGCAGCGGGAGGAGGCCCAAAGCCAGGGCAGTGGCAGAGGCTGTCTCCAGGTGTGCTGGGAAGTAAAATCAGCCTGGACTGAGGAAGGACCACTGCCCCCAGTGGATGACACACAAAGTCACCGCAGCGAGCAGGAGACAGTGCCTCTCCCAAGGACGCGCTGCAGCTGGGAAGTGGCAGAGAAGCCCCTCTTGGAGTGACACTGGTTTCTCTCTTGCTGTGAAATCATGTCTCTGAAATGAAGGCCCTGGGAGACCCTGCTGTTTGAAGCTGCGTCGGTACACGCGGACCAGGTCGGTACACGCAGACCAGGCCTCTCTTTTCTCTCCTGGGCAATCTGAGTCCCGGGGACGGAGGCGCAGCCACGGCCTACAACCCAGGGGCAGCCCTTCACATGAAGGGCTTCTGAGCACAACCCACCCACTTATCCCACCTCTGTGGCTTCCAAGGAAACTGCAGACCTGAGCTGACCCTTCGCTGACACAGGCTGGCTCTGCCCTCAGAGACCCTGCTTTATCTACACGCCCCCTTCTCCAGCACCTCGACTCCTTCCCTTGGTCTGTGGCCGTGGGGGTTGGCCTCCCGCACAGTAAGGCATCAGTAAAGCTGACTCTGTCGAGCTACAGGTCTGTCCCTGGTGTCCTGGCCTCACGGGGCCAGGATGCAGTGTTTCGCCCAGTGCTGGGCCGACCTGGCACGCTGTGGGCCATCCCGATCTAGGCTCCGGCACAGGCCAGTCAGTGCCACACAACACCAGACAAGTCCCTCCACTTTGGGCCGGCTCCCCGTGGAGCAATGATGCCGACTTCCCCAAGGGAGACCGTGGAGGAAAGGAAGCACCAGAGGTCACGTCGGGTACTTCCTGCCACCGCCAGAGGGGATGCAGCTCTGTGGGGTGGGCTGGGGTCCGCCACCACCCCCTTCTCTGCAGCGCAGGGGTGGAGGGAGCGGGTGAGACGGCCCCGGGGGACTCACCTGGCTGAGGTTGAGAGGCTGCTGCTGGAAGTGTGGTGCTGGCCGGTGCTGCCGGTAGGCAACGGCTCCAGATGAGCTCCCTGAAGAATGACCGCTGGTGGAGGTCACGTTGCTGGAGGACTTGGACTTGTAGGATGAGTGACTGGTGCTGCCTGTGTGGGGAGGACAAACGGGGCACAGCTCAGTCACCGCCACCCCCCTGGGGGCCAATTGTGGTCTTCCGGGCAGGAACCCACTTCTGAGACTGGCCGATCACGGACCAGCCCCTGCGCCCCAGATGCCGGCAGGGCTCGGCCCAGGTCCTGGGAGTTCTGGCTCCAGCCCAGCCTTGTACCCAGCTGCTGAGTGTTCCCTTAGCCCCACCAAATTCTTCCAGAGTTCCTTCTACTGTTTTCCAGAAGGACCTTCACTAACCCAAGAGACCTGAGATTTCACTACACGAGAAACCCTCCAGAACCCTTCCTGGGCTGCGAACCATGGGAGGGAGGACACGCTGTGGGAAAGGGGCCGCCACCTGCACAGCGCTCATCCTGACAGCAGCGGGCCAGGAGCTCCAGCCCGGAAGCTTGTATGGGCCAACTGGGCACCGGGAGGGGGAAGAAGGCAGCTTTCCCGACTCTTCCGAGCCTAGCGGGATTTTGCAGCTAAGGGCGTGTGTCAGGGTTGAGAAAGGCCATGGGCTGTGGGAGGGCAGGCAGCAGAAAGAAGCCCTTCCCGCCCCTCCCGTCACTGGAAAGACTGTCCTCACGGGGGAAAATGGGCCTCTTTACAGAGAAAACAATGCCACTGGGTTTTCCAGAGGCAGTGGCCCTGGTTGCTTTCGACCCAGTAGCTTCACTGAGAAGAGCCTTTCATTTTTCTCTTTTTTGTTGGAAACGTCCCTCAGAGATTCTCAGCTCTTCAGGCAATTGTTTCCTGTGGAAATGCAGGGGACAGGTGCTCAGAGATGGGCTGGTCACAGAAATGGCTCGGGTAACAGGTGTGCTGGCAGCTCCACACTCCGCGGACAGAAAACGGCTGTGGTGCGTGCGAGGCGGGGCTGGCCCTCAGCTCCCTCACTGGCTCTTGCTGGGGGTGGGACTGGGTGGTCTTAAAGCTTCAGTAACTTTCACCAGTGCTTTGTCACAGAGCCCCGGGCGGGATGACCCCGACGGGGAATCTGGCAGCCCTTCCTATGCACTCTCCGTCTTTTCTGTTTCGAAAGGCCAAGAGAAATTTAGCATCAGCCACTTAAAAAGAGAATCAATTCCTACGTGATCCACATAAGGTCTATCTTGAGCCCATTCTTAGACACAAAGTCATATATTTTTACGGAATCAGGGCTGTTACCAAATTCCCCTCAGGTGTCTGGGAACACACGCACTTTTGATTTTTGACACCCGCTCTCATCCCGCGAGCCCGGATCTGAAGTCCCTGGGGCCAGAAATGTTTCGAATTCAGATTTCAGAGAAGGAATTTGGTGCCTTCAGTGTATTAGGTTAGCCCCAGCAGAGCTGCGACACGGCCCCTGCCATCAAACACAGCACGGGGACACTTTCCAAAGTGGCGCATGAATGCCCCTGCCATCAACCACAGCATGGGGACACTTTCCAAAGTGGTGCATGAACGCGAACACGGCACAAACGTGGCTGTGACAGAGAGACCAGGAACAGCCCCTTGCTGGGCCAGGCCAGGTTTTTACTAGCAACTGAGTTTGCCGCAAACTTAAATCTGGTTGTCAGAGCGTTTTTGGGTTTTGGATTGCAGATGAGGGAGGAATATCTCCTTCTCTTCCAGCTCAGCAAAAGGGCCAACCTTCCCGAGGGGTTTCAGCCACAGGGTCCCAAGAGTGGGAGTTAACGGAGAGGGAGAGCCCCTTGCACCAGGCCGTGAGCATTTAGGGCTGCAGTGTTTAAACGTGCAGGGCTCCTGAGGACTGAGGGGTGGCAAGTGACGAGGTAAGAGGTCAATGCCACATTCCCAGCTTCTAAGTGCTTCTTTTCCTAAACGGACTTACCAGCGCTGGGTTCCCTCTGCCGAGTTCTGGCTCACATTCACGCCTCTCCCACTTCACAATGGAAAGGCTTCCCTTGCACGCTCCTGAATGTTAATACGGCGCCCTGACTGACCCCTGGTGTGAGGACTCTTAGGGACCCCCAGACAAGAATAATTCTGGAATGGAGAGCTCTTGAGGGAGAGTCCCTTGAGAGCAAAACCAAACCAACTTTTTACAATTTTTTTTTTAAAGAGAGGGTGGAAGGGAGAGAGAAAGAGAGGGGGAGAAACATCGTCTGGTTGCCTTTTGCACACACCCCGACCGGGGACTGAACCCAAAACCTCGGCTTGTGCCCTGACTGGAACTGAACACGCGACCTTTCGGTTTGCGGGACAACGCCCAACCCACTGAGCTGCACTGGCCGGGGCCCAAGCCATTTCTTCAGTGAGAAACGTGGGTGACTATCTGAGATTATTTTATTCAGGCTACTAACTCTTTGCCAGCTCCCCATGGCATCCATCCGTGCCTGAGACAAAACCCGGCAGACAGCTGGTCATTTCAGGGAAGACTTCCTGACAGAGGCGAGGTCCGCGTTGGCCGCCTGGGCTGACAATGTGGCAGTGTTTCCGTGTTTGATTGAGCCAAATCTGCAGCCTCAGGTTTTGACAAAGGTACTTAACGCACCTGAACAATGATGCAACAGAAATGACCCCCTTGGCAAACACTGAAACTGGGAAATGCACGATGGATAGTTACAAACCATCACTTGGCAGATACGGGAGCGCAGAAGCAGGAGTGTCAAGGCTCCAGGAGGTGCCGCTGGCCCACCAGTTCCTGTGGTCACTGCCGCCCAGTGCTGCCTCCTGCCCAGGTCTCCACGGAAACACTTGCCAACACAGAGAAAGAGGGTTTGGGGAGAGGGAAGTCCTCTGTCCCACACCATGCAGAATGACCTAGGGCACTGGGCTGGATGAGCTCTGGAACACCCCATCCTGAATGCTACTCTTTGCCCTGAGGCCGTCCTGGGGGCAGCACCTGAACCGCCCAGGCCTAGTGGGCCTTACAGGTGGCAGCCACCCCAAGAAAGTTCCCAGGTCTCCTGGGGCAACCTCAGGTGACACCAGATGAATGAGTAACAGCTGATGAACAACAGCTGCTAATGTCCCAACAAAATCTTTCTGGCAGCTCTCACCCCTTTCCTTCCAAGTGGCTTGGATGGGCTGGTGGTGGTTTGTAGAAAAGCAAATGTGCATGTTTCTTCTGGTTTATTCCCCCAATTCTTCCACTGGTGAGCGGAGCCAGGAAGACTCTGAATAGATGCTACTAAATCTGGGGTGAGGCACTTCGCGTACCTAGGAGGCTAAGTTGTCAGCCCTCCTTCTAGGGCCCCGTTTTCAGGACTAGCCTTCACGGGATGGGAGGAATCCTTTTAATCAAGCAATGTGTGAAGGACAAACACGCTCGCCATGACCTCTCCTCCCAGCGGCGGCTTCCGAGGAGACTCAGGAAGAACCTGAGCAGGACTCGGAGAAGGTTCGGCCCACACAGGCAGCCTCCGGCCCCTGGAGAGACTGATGCCAGAGCTCGGTCGGGGACTCCCCACACCATGTGTCAATCAGACTGGCAGATGAGGAACTGGGTGGCTCTTATTTCTATTAACCGACCACATCAGCGGGAGAGCCGCTGTAGAGGCAGCGAGGTATTAGCTACAGAGTTTAATGATGGAAACACTGCTTATACAAAGTGATGTTCAGTGGATTCCTCTCTTGGTTACTGGAACAAAATCTGCCATAACCCGGCACCGGTCCGCTCACACAATGAAACTGCTAGAGCAGAAAACGAGAAGACCAGTTTCTAGAGAGATCCTGGCCTGCTGGGTCCCCACATTACCTGGCACCAGGCTGTCACATTCCACCAACACTTCACTGGCCTGGGTTTTCAGGGGTGGCACGATGATGGTCCGGGGGTTCCCCGTGCAATGGTTCTCCAGGCTCCCCTTGGTGTCGAAGGCGTTGGCGTTGTGCCCGGCGCGGTGCTGCACGGCGTAGGGGCTGGTGTTGCTGGAGGAGTCGGAGTACGGGGAGTCGTGCACCGTGACACAGCTGATGACGTTCTTCCTCTGCTTGGAGACAGTGCTGGAGAGGGGCAGGGACAAATCAGAAGTGTGAGGCATTACACATCGATCCAGCAGTTCGGAATGGGCTGTGGGCAAAGCCCTCTCCGTGCCTGGGGGCAGTGGACAGAGGCGGAGCGGGAGAGAGGGCAGGAGATGCAATTTCTGCTCTCCGGAACCCTAATGGACAGGCTGGGCGCCCAAGGGTCACTTGTCTAACTGGCAGAAGGGAACATATGAATGTGAGAAAGGGCTGCAGGTGAGCCCACAGGCACTTCTGGAAACTGGGGAGAAGCTTCACGTGGGGCCGGGCTCTCCCTGTGTGACTGCACCCTGAGCCATGGGAAGGGGACATCTCAGCAAAGAGAGAGTCCAGAAACACCCAGGCCACCAAGGCCCTGGGATAGGAGGACACTCAGAAAGAGGGGAGAACGTAGCTTTGACTTGTGGCCTGGAGCTGCAGCAAACTTGGGCAGGGTGGACTGGAACATCCAGGAGGAACCTGGATGCGGCGAGAGAGATGGACAAAAAGTGAGGTTCTAGGGAGGCTGACCCCACAACACAGCTCTGCCACTGTGAGCGCAAGCTTGGGGCCGGACTGGGCACCACCCGCAGTCTCTTTGCTGAGAGGGTGTTGCACGGGGTGGGGGTGGGGGTGCCCGGCCCTCAGAGCAGGGAGGGCACAGTGCTGGGTCTAGGTGAGGTCAGAGGGGCCCCTGCCAGGGGGCGGGGGGTAGGCCCATTTGGGAGTCGCTCTGGAGCCCTGCTCTTCACCCCGAAACTTAATGAGCTGACAGTGGGAACTGGCTTGGGGAGCTCTGGGCCAGCACGTTCTGTTTTTCCTGAGGTGTTTATGTTGGTGAGGTTACCTGGGGAACTAAGTCTGTCTGCCTCCAAGCTCAGACAGAGGCTGGTGGGATGATGGAAATAAAATCTGTTGTTTACTGTGAAGGTTTTGAAAAGAATGGATTTTCATCTATTTTTGTGTATCGATCATCTAATTTTAAGACATTCTGGTTGCTTAAGTAAGATGGTCAGTTTCCACCTAATTTGCTAAGAGAAGAAGCTGGTATTTATAGACACCTAATGGGGACACAGCAATCACTGAGGTGTCTTGGCCAAGGTCACGAGGCCAGTCATCAGCCAGGCCTTTTCTAAGGTCAAGCTCTGCCTCCTACGGGCAGCGGAGACGTAGGCAAACTCAGAACCCCAGGCAGCTGGGCAGTGACTGGCCTTGGAACCTGGTGTGGCCCTCGCTGCAGACACCTGGGCTGATAATTCCTCCAGCAGCCGCACATTCTGCCTCCCCTGGTTCGGGCTGCGAGGGGGTCCCTGCCTAACTGTCTGTGGGCAGGAACAGGGCCCTGCAGCCAGCTGCCTAACACCAGCCCTTGCGGGTGGTGTGGCCTTGGGCAGCTCTTCAACCTCTGAGCGATTGTCTCCTCATCAGGGAAACGTGGCTAATCCCAGCAGCTGCACATCACAGGCCAATTCCGAGAGTTCAGTGAGGAAGTACAGGAGAAGCGCTTTGCCCAGGGCACGGCACGAAGTCGGTATTCCGTCCAAGTTAGCTGCCATTACCACTACTAGCTGTGTTACCTCACCGAACACGTGAAAACAGGTCTGCGAAAAAAGCATCTAGGCAAAGTAAATCCTGTCGAGGTGCAGACTTGCTGGAAAAGTTTCCAGGATATAAAGAAGTCGGGAGGTTGACATGAAGAGAATTAAAACTCGTCAGTTAAATACCCTGGAGGTTTCTGCTAGTTGCTACAGGGAATTCCTGTGCAAAGAAACAGAATGCACACGTGTGCCAGACCAGGGTCTCAGTGGAGGGCTGTGTAAAAACACGACACGCTAACAGCAAAGACTTTAAAACAGAGAATAAGGGACGTCACAAAGCCTTCCCTGGCGAACTGCCAAATGGGGTGTACAGACAACAACTGCTCAGAATTCAAAAGGCGGCGAGGAGTCAGCATGTATTTCATAGCTCCTCACATCAATCTGATACTATGGATCAATTTTAACTAAAAAAGACCTACCCCTCCCATTGATAACAGTCTATTTATTTTTTCTAGATTTTATTTATTTATTTTTGGGGAGAGGGGGAGGGAGGAAGAGAGGGGGAGCAACATCAATGTGTTTTTTGCCTCTCACGCGCCCCCTACTGGGGACCTGGCCCGCACCCAGGCACATACCCTGACTAGGAATCAAACAGGCGACCATTTGGTTCGCAGGCTGGTACTCAATCCACTGAGCCACACCAGCCAGGTCATTTATAACAGTTTAAATGCAAAAAAGTCCATATGCTTGTTCCTCACCAAGCTAGAGAGTTATCCTATGACCCAGGAGTCCTGCTCTTAGGCATACGCCCAAAGGAACCGAAAGCAGGGGCTCAGATAGACACTTGTGTGCCACCGTTCCCACAGCATTACCCCCAATGGCCAAGACGTGACACTCAGCTACAGGTGAAATAACCGAGGAGTTCATCAACAGGTGGATAAACAGATGTGGTACAATAGAATACTATTCAGCCATAACAGTGAAGGAAGTTCGGATACACCCTACAGTGTGGATTAACCTTGAAATACTGTGCTAAGTGAAGTAAGCCAGAGACAAAGGGTCAGAGAGTGTATTATTCCAGTTACATGAGGTACCTAGAATAAGCAAAGTCATAGACAGAGAGTAGGTCAGAGATGACCAGGGGCTGGGGGAGGGGAATGTGGAGTCATTATCGCTCAGTGGGTACAGAGTCGGCTTGGGGTGATGGAAGGATTCTGGAAATAGTGAATGTACTTAATGTCAATGAAGTATATACTTTAAAATAGTTATATGGCAAATTTTGTGTTATGTCTTTTTTACCACAATTTAAAAAATTAATGTAAAATACCTAAACTATCAAATTATATGAATTATACACTTTCAATGAGTGACTTGTATGGCATGTGAATTATGTCTCGATTTTGAAAAGGTCCATGAGCTTATTCGGAAACAAAAAGCACATGGGGTTAGCAGGGGTGAGTGCAGCCCTGAGATCTGGCACGAGAACTAGTAACTGGGGCACCAGGAAAAGACTCTCGAGGCTCAGCATCGGGAGAAGGAATCCGAGAGCAGCAGGTACCCTGGAAAACTGTAGGAAGAGGAGGAGGGAGCCCAGGAGGAAAGGGAGCTGCCTCAGGAAGACAAAGAGAAGGGGGCCGGCAGCTGTGTTCTGCGGTGGGCGGGGCTGGGCGAAGGGACACCTGCCAGTCTGTGTGTGATCTCTTGTGTAGGAAGATGCTAATAAAGGTCATCCTGGCCCTACCCCTACACTGCAACACAGTACTCCCAGGACCACGGGAGATGGTGGGAGGCGGTGGCCATGCAGCCCCCGGCTCTGGAACTGGGCAATTGATTTGATAGCTTTGGTTTTGATCTTCTATTGTCAGAAATCTCTTTGCTCCACCTGAATATACTACGCAGATTAGTGAACAAATGGAAAGTTGCTAAATGAGGCACTTTAAAAACGAGCACACGTTTGACATTATTGCTATGGATTCTTTAGGCTCATATGTATCGATTCTACTGGGATTCATTCCACTATAGTGTCTAATTACTGAGCACTAATCAATCCCATTATGAATTGGTTAATGGAAGAGAGGGAGAGAGAGAGAAAGGAGTAGAATGAGAAATATTTGCTTAATGGCCTTGACAGAACACCATTTCTGAGTAAAGAACAAAGCCGCCAGAGTTCACAATTGCATTGTGTTGTCATGGCAATAGATGATTTTCATCATTTTAACATGATGAAAAGAAATAAGGAGATAAGAAGTAAAGAAATCAGCCCCAGTGGAGAAAACACTGCTGCAGGATAAGATACAAAGCCTTGACCCACCCCCACCCCCAGCACAGGGCTCTATCTGGAATGTGTTTTTGCTTTCTATTTACCGTCTCAGTCAATTCCATCCTTCCAGGCCAGGATCAAAACTCATCTCGACCCCTAAACTTTCCATGACTTATTTCACTCCTTTGCTTCCATGGTCAATGCTCTCTGTGGAGAACACGGCTCTTCCACGGTCAATGCTCTCCATGGAGAACACGGCTCTTCCACGGTCAATGCTCTCCATGGAGAACACGGCTCTTCCACGGTCAATGCTCTCCATGGAGAACACGGCTCTTCCACGGTCAATGCTCTCCGTGGAGGACACGGCTCTTCCACGGTCAATGCTCTCCGTGGAGAACACGGCTCTTCCACGGTCAATGCTCTCCGTGGAGAACACTGCTCTTCCATGAGCTACAACACTAATTACGACACCAGGTAATGTTCATTGGGTGCACAATGACTGTTCAAAGCGCTTTGCACATGTTACCTCTTTAAATGCTCACAGCCAGACTACGCAGGAAAGGATATTACAACTCTGACTTTCAGATTCTTTTAAGAACAACGAACTTCAGATGTGGAGAGCGTGGGCCACTTGCTTGTCCAAGGTCATAAAGCTAGTTACGGGCAGAGGCGGGTTGAACCAAGAGCTAGCATTCTCTCTCTTTTTTTGGCTGGATAGTATTCTACTGCATGCACGTGCCACATTCTGTACCCACTCATCCGACGGACACTCAGTGCAGATGTTCCCACCCTTGGCTATGGTGCATACAGCTGCAGTGTGCATGCGCCTGCAGGTACCTCTTTGAGGTCCTGGTTTTAGTCTTTTGGATAAATACTCAGGAGTGAGATTGCTGGATCCATGGTAGTTCTGTTTTTCATTTTTTGAGGAACTTCCACATTATTTCCCGCAATGGCTGCACCAGTGGACATTCCCACCAGCAGCGTGCAAGGGTTCCAGTGTCTCCACATCCTCATCCTCACACTTACCATTTCTTTTTGGATAACCACTAACCCTGACAGGTGCGATAGCTAGCTAGCTCACTGTGGTTTTAATTTGCATTTTCCTGATCATTGGTGACACTGAGTATTTTTTCATATAGATGTTGGCCACTTATATATCTTCTTTTAAGAAATATGTATTCAAAAAAAAAAAGGAAAAGGAAGAAAGAAATGTCCACTCAAGTCCTTAGCCCATTTTTAAATCAGGTTATCAGATTTTTTTGTGACTGAGTCACCTGGAGTGGGCTCCACTATCTCTCCCACCCGCCCCTCCTGCCCACAAGCACTGAAGATGTGAGCCAATGGAAGTTCCTCTTCCAGTTCCTCCAGTGGCGGATTCAGTGACAGTGGTCTTCCCTAGCATGGGGCTGCTGACGCTGACAGCTGTCCCAGCCCATGGAGATGGAGCTGCTGGCCCTGCCACCGTCGCCAGGGTATGTACTGCACACCGCACTCTTCCCAGCCCCCTCCCTCCAATTAGAAATACACGCTGTCCACTTTTAACCAGTCCCTCATGGGATGAGACGGGCCAGGAGCCAATGCCACTGGGCCAATGCGCTCCTTCGGGTGTATAGTGTGTAGCTCCCAACTTAAAGTCATTAGTGAGATCCAAAAAATGTGTATTTTAAATTTGATACACACATTCCATTCAGATGATGTGATTCACACATTTATATGTGTGTGTGTGTACGCACACACACCCGTACCACCACTGAAGTCATTTTCTCTACACTACTTCCTTCTAAGAAATCAGAAACAGGGCCTCGAAGGAACCGTGAGTCCCCCCAGTCACACACAGCAGAACCGCATGCTCTTTCTCCCACCTTCTGCAAAGGCCCCCCACCGAGTACGGCTCCACCCCAGGGTACCTGACCCTCTCCCGCTTCTGCCCTGTGAAACTCAGAGAACGTCAGTGATGGCTTTGCGGCATGTTAAAGTGTTAGGACGCACTGCTGGGGACAGTTTGGTAGTGTCTCTTCTTCAAACTGCAGCCCGTTCGTGAAATACACCCCCTCAACCTACCAGGGCATTCTGAATGAAGGGTGCAGTGAAGCCGGCCCAACAACACAGCCTTCTAGCTCCTAAAACCAGACGTGTGACTGAAACCTCGATCAGGTCTGGGGTGTGTTCAAACTGCAATAACACCAAACAACGAAGCCCCTTCAAAGGGCACCGTGTGTCTGCGTTCTCTGTTCCTTCACTCAGGCTCGAATCGGCCGCCTCCACAGCACGCACCACCTTGGCCGCCCGTGGCCTGTCGGCCAACAGTAGAAGGTGGTGAGCGATACGGTGGTAGGTGGCAATGGGGATGACGTCCCCTTTGGGTTCATTTTGCCTGTGCGATAATAAATGAGCGTGTGTGTTTATTCCCTTCTGTGAGTGTGTGTTTATTCCGCCTCAGTGTTTTCCTCTATGAGATGGGATTAGAACGACAGGGTCTGTGTGCCCCATCCAATGATGCACAGGACAGTGCAGGTAGAAACACCTGGTGAAGGTGTGTTACGATCGAGGGACCAGACCTCACTCGCTCTCAGCCTGCCCTGTGCTCTGGGGTCCTCTTTCCGAGTGGGAGCTGCTGATGGCGACAGTGCCATATACTGGGGGTCAGGAATAATCACTGTGACTTGGCATTCTTCTCAAAATTCTGGGCAATGTGGTCCTGGAGATTCAGTGACATCGGTAATCTGGAGATTCAGTGACATCGGTAATTAGGCCTAAAAAGGTGCGCTGACCAGCCCTGACTTGTGTGGCTCAGTGGGTTGGCCACTGTCCTGTGAACAGAAAGGTTGCCAGTTCGATTCCAGGTCAGGGCACGTGCCTGGTTGCAGGCCAGGTCCCCAGTAGGGGGCATGTGAGAGGCAACCAATGGATACAAATGTGCACTGACCATTATTTGTCTTATTTTGGCTCTAGAAGACACTTGGTGGAGGCATTGCCATCGATGCTGAGCTCACTATCCCCATGGGCATCGCAGCCCCCTGACTGTCCAGCTGACCTGAGGCTGACACACACAGGGGAGTAGTAATCAGCATTGTGGGCGGAGTTCAAGGGCTGGACTTGGGTAAGTAGCAAAGAGGAACTGAGGTCAGGGACTCGGCATATCAGAATCCAGGGGCTCAGGGCCCAGGAGAAGTGAGGTTTGGGATCAAGGGTGACCAGAGGCAAGGAGGGAAGTCCCCCCTGTTCAAAATGAACACTGATGGGCTGGAGAAATTTCCAGAGAGTGGCCGAGCTGCTCCCCATTGGGCTGCACTTGGGGGGACAGGACTGATGCTTTCCTGGGTGCTCCTGAGAATCTCCTGCCTAAGCTGACCACCTGTCCAAGGGGAGACCCTCTTGAAGCCGCCTTTCTGTTCTGAAGTCCGTTCCTTGCCGGCCGCCGGCTGTCTCTGTGATCAGCTGCCCCAGGAGCTCTTGCTCCTGTCCCACCTGGGAGTCTCTAGTGGCCCCTCCCCCTAAACATACCTCCCTGGAATGCGCAATCTCACTTCCTGTTTGTCCCCTCCCCCACCCCCCAGTCCCCTGGCCTTAAAAAGCCCCCTCTCCCCTGCTATTTCCTCGAGCTATTTTCCCTTTGCATCCCCACAGTCTTCTGCTAGTTTTTATGGGACCGTTACTCTGTTTTGTGTTATAATGATTTGTACATGTCTTATTACGCTGCAAACCTCCGGAGGACAGAGGCTGCCCACGTTATTTATGGAACACCTGCAGCCCCTAGCATACTGTCTGACGCTGGTGGGCCCAATAAATATGTACTGCGTTAAATTTTATGATATTCTGATTTCTAAGAGAGAATAATCATATTCCCCGCCCCCCATTTTTCTCTTATTCCAAAACGTAGTTATAATAATGTGCTCACATTACACAGTCACGTCTCTATAAATAAAACAGCTACTGTTTCTGTTTTATCCTACTCAGACTCAAATGCACTTTCCCGTCTTCTTGTTTCCTGTAACGCTTTTTAAAAGGAACAGTCATTTGATCTTTCCAGAAACCACGGGCGTGTCATTCTGTGAGCGTCCTGTCACACCCGTGGGCAGCTGAACTCTTCCCGATCACTCTCTGGTCTCACCTTGTGGCTCCCCCCATTCCTTTGTATGTCTCTGGTACATTTCATTATCCTGGGCAGGGAGACCGTCCCCTGCATTTCAAAAATGATGCTCTGCCACTCACTGTCTGGCCCATTGTCACTGTTGGCGGTTGTTCCTTACATGGGCACCTGCCCCTCAGCTGCTTCCCTCCCTGTCCCTCCCAATCCCGGGTCATTTCCATCAGGGGCCTCACAGGCTGCCCAGCACTGAATTGTGTCTTGTCTGGGCCCCCCCGGGGCCGGCGGCAGGGCAGGCTGTGTGTCGGCTGTGCTTAGCGCTCTCAACCCTGCAGCTCTGGTTCAGGGAGCCCGTGCCCTCAACCTCTCCTCAGACACGCTCTTCAATTCTCTCCAGAGCACGTGTGTCCCAAGCCTGTCAACTTGAATCTCCTACTTCAAAAATGATGTTCCTATCTCATCAACTGTCAGATTTCGAAACTGCTTCTGCTTTTTCCCCCAGCTGTGGCAAAGGGCTGTGCGAGGCTGTGGGGCCCGTCTTATGCCCAGTGCTATGAATGTGTGGACAGGTGCTGCAGGTCGGGGCCAGTCAGGGGCTGGGAAGGGCCCTTCTCCTTGTGAAGGGACTGCCTGAGCCCGTGATGCTCCTGGGCTGCAGGTCACGAGGCACTGCGGGAGGACAGAGCACTGACTCAACTTGGGGCTCTTAGCACAAAGGACACAGGCCAGTCCTGGCAGATGCGGATGGGGAGTGAAGCACTGTGCCAGTGTCCCCGACCCCATGGGCCCTCTGGCCACTGGCATGATGCTAGGACCAGAGTGCTCCATTGCTTCCCTGAGACACCCAAGGTCAGGCTGAGCCATTACATGGGAAAAGAGGACACTCAAACGAGACATACGCTAGTTCACCATGAAAAACATAGCACCGAGGTCATCATAAAGATGGGGAGGGGATGCCAGGCAGGAAGAGCGGCAGCGAGAATGTTTTAATCACTCATACATTTCACAATGATTTCAAGGGTGGGAATCTATTATCTAACCAAAAGGATTTGTGAGGACTAATTATGGGCATTGTATCCAACCAGGAATTAATAATTCAGACCTAACAGCCACTGTGAAGTTGTGCATCCAGTCGTGGGATGCGTGCTGACTGGCGCTGTGGGGTTGGGTAGCCGGCCTCCCCGCACAACCCCCCACCCCCCCACCCTCATTCCTAATGGGAGGGGCCAACAGGTTGGGGTCAAGGGGCTTTGGACCCACAAGGTCTTGAGGCCACTGGGGGTGCAGAGGGCAAGGAGACCAACCGATCCGGAGGGCCAAGTTGCAGGGGCTCATCTGGCAGCCCGAGCGTAAGCCACACTCTGCCCAAGTCCAGCTGGAAAGGGCAGGAAAAGGAGCTTTGGCGCCAGGGTTAATGGTCTTGCAAATACTGTATTAAATATTTCTTCCCTCTTCCCGGGAAGCACACAGAGAGTAAAATGAGTTCGCGCTGCTTTGGAATACACAGTAAGGCTCTCTGGGTGAGAAGCGAACTGGCAGTTTGAAAGATCGGGTTAATCAGACACAGGAAAATTTCTGATTAATTGGACAATTATTTCGAATTCTGAGAGAGCCAAGGCGATATCAGAGAAATATTTTGACCAACTGGGAACACGCTCAATAGCCTGGAGCAGAGCTTTCTAAGCTTACAGGGGTTGAAATATACCGGCATCGCACGTCTGCTTTTTATGGTCTCAAGTCTCCCAAATGTGCAGGGCCTGTAACCGTTTTTTAAGACCCAAATTATGCAAAATCATTTTGGCTTTAAACAATTATGGAAAATCTGTTTGCCAGTCCCTTGAAATCACTTTAGGACTCTAGGACACAGTGAAACCACAATTGGGGGCCAGGAGAGAGGTGCCACCGTGTTGGATGACAGAAAGTGGCCCAGATCCACGGGTAACTGCCTCCCTGTGCAAGCTGGCAGCACACAGCGCACCTCTGTCCTGGTCCCTTCTGGGAGTCTGCAGGTGATAAGGTCTCACCTGGTGGGAGCGTGCTTCTGTTCCTCCTCCTCGTCCGTGTCGCTGCTGATGGTGATGACGCTGACCGTGGGGCTGGGGGTGTCGGGAATGACGATGGTCTGCCGCTGCCTCTCCCTGGTGGTGCTGGAGGCCCCGTCGCCCCAGCCGCAGGTGACAGCGGAGCTGCAGGCGGGGCTGCTGTGCACCAGGGCGCAGCGGGGCGGTGTGTTCTCCTTGACGCGCTTGGACCGCTGAGGGGAGCTGATGGCCTGGGAGGAGGACACCTCACAGGTGGAGACATTTCTGCAACGAGAAAGCCACACACGCTCACGGAGGAAGGTCAGCCCGGCCGCATCTTCCAAGGAGCAAACTGCCTAGAAACCGCAGCTTTGCAAACCTCCACAGGAAAGTCAGAGGCCGGGGCGCTCAAACTCAATCTGCCCTGCCGCAGAGTGGCCGCCCCTGGAGCGCTTCCTTTCAGGTAGTCGCTGCGTAGATGGGACAGCAGCCTGGCCTTCTCAGGGCTCTGGTCTGGCTGTACGTGCCTGCTCCCAGCAGGACAAAGGGGATGGCCAGGGCTCTAAGGACAGGAGGGGCTGTGCCCAAGGACTGGGCTGGCCTGGTGGAGTTATATGTAATGCCCAGGATTTAAGGGGTGCCTGCTCCAACACAGCCCTGTCTTCAGAGTCAAGGCCTGACTTCCTGAGCTCCGTCTTGTCATCCTCCCAAACGTACACAGGCCTTGTGTGGGAGAGAAGTGGAGGAAATGGTATTTGACACATAAAGCTTTGGTTTCCTTGCTAATAGCTGATTTACCATTTAATAAACAAAAGCAATTGATTCCTGGGAGTTTCTGGATCTAAAGGAACTAAAGTTGGTGGTTAGCCTTCCCTCCTCCATCCTCCGGGAAAGGGACACGACCATGGAAATATCTGTGTATATAGAGTTTTTATTTTTTAAAAAAATTCTTCTGGATGCAGACACCTGAGCCTCATTGGAAGCTTACTGGTCTGTTACAATTGTAATGAAAAATTGGGAAAAGTGCAAGAGGAAAATATGTGTTTAAAAAAGGGATCTTTTAGCCTTGATTTTGGTTTATTTGAAATTCCTTATCAAATTAGCCAGTGTAATTTCTGGCAACTTTAGGGAAAAAAGACCTTACTTTCCCCTTTCCCCATCAACCCTTGATACCAAAGCCAACCTATAATGAAACCAAAGACTCTGATATGTCCTTAGAGATTCTAGCACCTTCTAGCTAAAGGGAAAGCAGAAGGGTGGATCTATTTAATTTTCTATTAAGTTGCTATCAGATATGATGCTTGTTTCTTTTTCCAGGCTGGTAATAATATGTTTTACTGATAAGATTTTCCCATTGTTCGCACTTACCATAGTATTTGCTAGTGGCAATATGTACAATTTTGAGATTATGCTTTCGCTACTTCAGCAGTTACAGTATCTCCACTTGGCAATGTTAAAGACAAGTGTGCCTGGCTGCATACTGGTCTTTCAGGCTGTTTTGCCAAAATACTGGCCTTAAAAATAGGCAAATACGTAACTCTCACTATAGCGATATTGATCCTGAGATGCGCTAGCAAGGAGTCTCCTAACAGCGTCTGGGCCGTGAGCAGGAAACAGGGAGGGACTTGTCAAATCTGGGAGGCAAGGGTGCTTAGTCCATGATGCCAAGGTCAGCTCTGCGTCAGACCTGAGTTCTGTGACTGCCCACTGGCTGTGCCTGACAGCACATGAGGACCGAGAGGGTGGCCGTTACTGACCTAACAGTGACATGGGGGTGTTGTTACAGGGCTGCCAGACAAAAGCATTTTGGATGCCTGCCACTGATCTGGGATGAGTTTCCCTGAGTTGTCAGCACCACCCAGCTAAGGAATCTTGAAGGATGGTAGCTTGAGGGAGTCAGCTCTTGGATTAATTTCTGAATGAGAGTGGAAAAAGACAGGCCGAATTTCTGGAGCCTGACTATGTGAGGAGGCAGAAAACCGGACTGCTAGACATTTCTGGACTTCTCTAAATGTAGGGTGGTTCTGCAGCTGTACAATCTTGATTTCAATTGTTTTTGTCTGAAAAATCTATTTTTTTAAAAGTCAGGTTTATGGAGGTACGTGTTCAGTAAAAGTCTCCCTTTTGAAATAATCGATGAGTTTTGACAAATGCATGGCCAAGTAACCCCACCCCGCAATTCAAGCACAGAACTTTTCCACCCCATCTGTCAATCCCCTCCTCTCCTACCCTAGTCCCTGGCACCCCCTGAGCTGACCTCTGTCTCCACAGCTTTGCCTTCTCCAAATGCCACACACGTGGAAGCCCAGAGCGTGGGCCTTTTGTCATCTTGACTTTAAAGAGTTCACTGAGATGAGACTGGATTTAAAGGGAGCGGGCAAGGTTATTATTGTTCCTCTGGTTAATGTCTAGGATTAACCAAGTTATTGCTTATACTTAAACAAGCAGTTAAAGAGGTTAAATTTCTGACCTCAGATTAAAAAAAAAAAAACAAAAATCACATTTTTAAGAAAAGTTATGGTTTCCAAAGCGCAACTTCAGAGGGGAGCCTGAGTGTTTTCTAGAGAAGTGAGGGGGAACAGAACGCTCCCGGCCCTGGCACTGAACATGAATCCCAGATGCAGGGCTGACACCCACAGACTCCAGAGCGAGCGCCTCCCTCAAACCCTGGCGCTACCTGCGGGGCACACTGTGCTGCTCTGCGGGCCACTCCGCGTCCCTGGCCAGGGATCCGGAGCACAGGCTGCTACCCCTACAACCCCGCCCCCTAAGAAGCGTCTCTAACTCCCCATCTCCTGAGGTCTCTCACCTCTGGGCGACACCACCTACCTTGCAGAGGACTGGTGCTGCTTGCTCTTCCGAGAAGAGGTGGTGCTGGTTGGCTGCTGCCGCATCACGTGGGCCACGCCCACATTTAAAGGCTGGGCGGCTGGAAGGGTCACATGACCAGTCAAGAGCGCAGGCTGCTGCATGATGGGATTGTAATGGCTGCCGTGAGCGTGCGTGTTCCTGAGAGGGCGGTGGGGAAACACGGCTGTTTACTGGGTTTATAAACACAGAGCTCCTTTTTCAGATAAAGGTTCCTCCCCAGTTAAATGCCCAATTAATCCCCCAAATTGGTTATGTTGCTAGCTTGTGGGATTATTGAAGAGATGAGCCTAGCCAGGTGCGCTCGCCGGGTACGCTTCCCAGGCGCAGCGAAGTTTAAGCACCGTTCTGAAGGAGTGGCAGGAACACAATTGTTAAGAGAGAGGGTATTGCAAGTGGGAGGAAGGCCAAGTGCGCAGGCTCGGTTCGAGTTCCGGGGAGAGCAGACAAATGCTCCCTCCAGCTTTCAGAGCATTTACAAAGTGCCTTGGATGGGTTATCCCACTCTGTGAGATAAGCAGGGTATATATTAGTAACACCATTTTACAAATGAGGGGATTGTCGTTCATGTGAAAAAGCAAACGCTGAAGAGTGGGAGCCCTTCGTTTTCTGTGTTGGGAGTGTTAACGTTCTTTTGAATTTCTGCGGTGGCTAGCTCAGTGCTCCGTCATGTAGCAGCTGATCGATTAATTACACGCTTGCTGAGTGAATAATTAAATTAACTGGAGGTTGCCTAGGCATGGTTAGGGTTTGGTATTAAATCAAAATGAGTAACAGCAGACGTGTTGATAATACTGGCAGCATTATCCGGGGAAGGGCTTATGTTTCAAAAGCTCTGTGATGTGGGTTGTACGGAGCTCATGGGCTTGTTTTCCCACAGCAATGTTAAAAGTGGTGATTAATGCAGAGACTTGCCCATAAAAGCTCACTTAATAGATTAAAAAAATGAAAAGCTGTAGAGTTCATTTGAATTTTTAAAATGTTATAAAACTTATCTTTGCAACTTGGGGAAAGTGAGTAGGAAAAAAGAGGAGGGGGCACTTTTGGAGAGATTGTGACGATTTCGTAGAGTCTTTTGGATATTTACATGGATTTTAGAAACTTATGTTATAGCTTCTTTATTTTGTTGCTCTTTCTACAGACTTGGCTCTCTTTTTTGCTTTGATACAGATCTAGGACTGGCACTTGTCTTTTGTATTTTAGCCGTGATTCTGGATGTTCTTTGGTCCACGCAGGAGATGGAGAAAAGAAAGTGTGCGGGCTTTGAGTGTGTTCCGCCATTCCAGGCGAGAGGAGGGATGAGGAATAAGAAAACATGCATGAACCAGTGAGTATGGCTGACGCCTCACGAGCTGTGAACGCTAACGGACACAGAGGAACAAAGAGGACATATGTGTGGCCTTTTGAGAGAAAGAGCGGTGAGGAGAAGAGACACTTGGTCACACAGCTTTCCGTTTGGCTGTTGTTCCTCATGAGCTGGAAAGGGCAGGTGGTGTCGAAGCCAGTGGGGGAAGATGGGGCAGGCAGGTTTATTTAGTGCCTGTTGCGTACCAGGTGCTGGTATGGGACACGTTAAATACAGGCCAAGTGCCTTGTATTTTATCTTCAACTTAGCCTCCCAACAATCCTACGAGGACTGTTACTCCCACTCTGCCGAAGGAGAAACTGAGGCTCATAGAGGTAACTGAACCCAGTTTTACCTGGTCTGAAAGTGCTTCCAGGGAGTAGGGGGGGGTCTCAGGGGGGTTGTCGTTAGTGAGAAGTGAGTCAGGCTGCAGGAAAGAACCTGTGTATTCCCGTCACTAGTCAGAAAATTAAACAGAGGAACACAGGAAGCTGCAGTTGAGGTTTCACTGGGGGTTTATATCTCTACCTCTCTGTTTTACTGAGCGCTCTTCATTCACAAGAGTCTTTTAGGTCAGAAAGTGACCGTGGGGGCGGCCACTGGCTGGTATGGAGCCTGTCAGAGGGTGGGGGGTACGGCCTGCCCTGAAGTGTGGGCTGAATTAGAGATGGTTGCTCAAACTCTCTCTCACGGGGAATGGGAAGCTGGGGACACCTTGGGGGGTTGCCCTGTGACTCTGCACTGGTGAAGGCAGGCACTGTGGTGGTGTGGGGACAGAGTGGGTTCGAGGTACAGGGAAGAGTGGAAAGTGGCCATAGAAACAACAGAGGAACACGTGGGAGAGGAGGTCAGCGAGTGGGTGGGGGTGGGGTCTGGAGGCAGATGCAGGGGGTATGGTGTGCTGGCGGCTGTCAGCTGATGCCTCTGGGGACAGGAAAGCGGACTTGGAGCCGTGAGACACAAGTACGAACTGAAGAGCCACACGCAGCAGGATGCACCGTTTGAAATCAACCCTGTCCCGTCAACCCTTCCCCTGGGAGAGCTGAGGTGACTCCAATGTGTCCATATCTCAAAACACCTTGAGAACACTTTCTAGAATTGCTGAGGAACCTTGGGGACTCTCTTCTGCATTTTTTCACTGGTGACAAATTGTTGTTTTTTGGGAGTAGAATTTAATCTGAGAAACAATTAAAAATCATCAACAGCCAAGTCCTATGAATTACACTGTAAATGGTGTAACTGAATTTTTCAAAAGTGACAACTGACCATAAAGTAGGGAAGCTGGTTTTCTTGTTTCCTAGAACACTTATTTAAAAGTTACATCTCCTTACACTGTAGTCATATTCCACATCATCTTTTTAATTTGGAAAGTTTTCTGATAAGTAGGGCCAGGCCAGGCTGGGCCACCAGCTCTCTGGGTTGGCAGTGGGCCTGCCTTCCAGTCCCGACGTGCCAGCTCTGCTGCTTACCTCCAGTCGGCCAACTGCTGGGTTCCTGCCATGGTCTCGGGGATCACGGTCGCATGCTGCACCGACGTGTGGGTGGCCACTCCGGTCAGCTGCTGCCACGCGGGGGGAAGCAGGATCTGCTGGGTCCCACTGGGCCAGGCCTGCTGTGGAGCAGAGCGTGTTTGCAGTCACTGTATGTTACTCACACGGTCAACATGCACAAGCCAGGCACTTTCTCTACGCTAGACCCTGTGATGGGCGTGAAAGTGGAGACCTGGTCTTTGATCGGCTAGGAGAGCACAGGAAACCTTGTCATGGAAGGGCAGAGTCTACAAGGACCGGGCAAGCAGTCACCTCCACATGTTGGGGGCTCTGCATTTCTGTGCCAGCCTGGCTAGCGAAAGCGGGGCTTGGATCCTGCGTTTGCAGAATGACAGAAATTTGGTACCGTCTTGACCAAGAACTGCACTTCCCCTCCCTCCACCTTGGCCTGCTCGTTCACCGCCTCTGACGGGGGTCAAGATGTTGGCTCTGGTTCGGGGCTTGGGGTGGCAGACCCAGCCAGCCTGACACCAGCACCTGGACTTGAAGCCCGTGCCAGACTGCTCCTGTGTAACTGCTGCTGTTGTCGGTGCCAAGGACGGCTTGGCCGCAATGGCAGGTCAGAAGCACCTCCATTTTCTAACAAGGCACGTTCCCTAAAGCTTTCCTCAGTGTTTCCAAAGACACTTTATTTATTGTGGCCAATGTTGACTAGAAGTTTGGGTTTTAATTTTAATGTAAATTAAGTTGTAGTCAAATTGTACAGTTCTGTTTTGTGCTCTCTATTCCATTCCATTGGCCTAATATGCTACTCTTAACTATTACAATTTTAATATGTCTTGGTATCTGGTAGGGACACCATTCTTTAAAGTTTCCTTGTCTGTTCTTGTCCCTTCACCTACCCATGTGAATTTAAACATTACTCTAACGTAAGAATTGCAGCTTCAAAAAAATGGCCAGCTTGTTTATTTATTGAACTTGCCTAAAATTTATATTTATTTTAGGAACAGCTGACATCTTAATTATATTAAGTCATTTCATACCTGAACGTGGTACAACTGTGTGTTACCTTTATTCCTTTCAAGTTTTCTTCTGTTGGAATAATTCCTAAGTATTTTACAGTTTTTGTTATTAGTTCTATCAACCATATCTTTTAATTATTTATCTTTGCTTTATAGGAATACACTGATTTTGGTCTATTGAGTGTATCTATCAGCCCTTCTAAACTGTGTTTAGTTCTGATTGTTTCTCTGAATCCCCGTGGATTTTCTATGTGGACTGTCCTTGTTTTTGCAAATGATGGAGTTTTGTTTCTTCCTTCCCAAAACTTACACCTTGTAGTTTTTGTTCTATCACTGGGCTTACAGCGCCTCTAAACAACACTTAGTAACAGTGTTGGCCCTGGGCGTCCTGACTTGTACCTAACATTAAAGGAATTCTTCCAGCTTTGCCATTTGGTGTTTTGTTTAATATTCATATTTGATAAAAAATGATGAATATTCAACTGTATCAAAAGTTCTTCCTGCGTCTATTGAAATACATGTTTTAGTTCCTTAATCTGTTAATGTAGCAAGTTACTTAACAGACTTTGCAGTGTTAAACTGTCCCTGTATTTCTGGATAATCTTTGCTCACGGTGTGCGGGATACGTCCGCCCGCTTTTCGACGCTGCGGTTTGTAAATGCGGTAGGCGGTGCCTTTGCGTCCGCCTGCGTTCATTAGTACGGAGCGGCTTGTGGTTTCTCTGTCTTACAGAATCCCTATCGGATCTGGGCATCAAGGGTACACCAGTTTCATAAAATATCTTGGATTTTATCACCTCTTCTGTTTCCTGGAACAGCTTGTTTCAGGTTGATATTAACCCTTCTTCATCTTTTTCTTCTTCCAAATTAACTGCAAATGACTGCTAACACCAGCTTCTCGTGGCGCCCAGTTTTGTGAACAGAGGACCTCCTGCATTTAAAGCAGGCCTCCTTTCTACTCCTGCCTCCCGCACTAGTCCTCATGGCTTCCTCTCGTGGGCACGGCTCGGTACTAGGTTGTATAGAAACCGCCGAAACAGATCGAGACAAGGAACTGCACTCGGTTCCAGGGCACAGCCACTGGTTCGTCCTTTGTGAGCGGCAGGGACCCAGGCCAGTCTCCGGCGCTTCTCTTCGTGAGCCAGAATCTACGGATTCACCTGCACTTGGAAGGGTGCTTTTAAATCCTCTCATGTTTGCACATGCAAGCCTCGGAAGCCCAGCACTAGCTCTGAAAGAAGTGATAATTAGCATCTCTTCCTGGCTAAAATAGACATTCTTCATTGTTTGGTTTGGTGGGAACCGATGGGCCTGGCATTCCCAACTTGGTGTCAGTCCTTCAGTCACAGCAGAGAAGAGCTTTGCCTTCTGCTCACTTGGAAAAGTGTCCCCAGGGCACCGTAAACCTCCGAGGGGACTTAACCTGAAGCTGTAATTGGGAAAGTGAGCCCAAAAATCTGTGAACAGGATTTTAATCGCTACAGTGTTTGTAAGAGAGAACTGCTGGAAGCCAGTTGGACGCTCATTTGTGGGAGGTTTGTTAAATAAATGGATGTGTGCTAAAATGAAACTGCATGCAGTCACCCAAAAGGACGTGGAGGCCGGTGTGTCTTCACACCACAGGTTTCTAAAGTCTCCTGAGCGGAAGGACTCCTGCCCTGCCCAGGGTCATGTTGGGCCTCCTGTTCGTCGGTTACTTTGTCTCTCTCTGCCTGTCACTTAATCGGTGCCAGTGTCAGCCTGTTACCAGGGAGCGCTCCCCTAGATATTTGCAAATGGTCCCTACAAAGGACAGAAATAAGCTAACTTATAAAAATGAGTAGGGCCACTGTATGAAAAAGCAGTAATTAGACATTTAAACTGGTGCCTTCATTTTTCTCTGGGTAAATTTTTAGGTTTCGGGCAAAAGCACTCCAAATACTATTAGTTACTTTAAATGTATCCAGAAAATGGGCATCATTCTTTTCATCTAAATATTTAAACCCTTTCAAGGATTTTGTGTGTGATGGTTAGAGGTGGAGTTGCTTGGACCCACCCTTCCCGCTAGCTGCACTGGCTTCTCCCTCTTGGCTCATCCCCACCCGCCCATAGCCTCACAGGCCCTTCTAAAGGGGATGTGTCCCTGGGGCGCCCTGAGGAGGTGAGCACCGAAGGAGAGGGTGTGATCACACGTCCCATTTCAGTGCCCTGAGAGTGAGCTCTCCAGGGTGCCCTAACGATGCTGTTTGATGCAGCCTAAACGCTGCTGTCGCCTCTGGCCTCCAAATGCAGCGTGACTGTGTGCCCGTGATTGTGCCTCACTGTCCCTTTTTGTCAAAAGGTGACAACTACCTTCCGGTGTTTCGGGGATTAAATCAAACAGAACTGTAAGGTGCCTGGCACAGTGACGATGTGTCTGTTATTGAAGTCCGTGTCATCACTATCAGCCTCACATCACGTGTTGCCTTAAACTCCCACAACACTTTGGGAGTTTTTCGTCTCTTTCCCCTGCACGATCTCTCTACCGTCGGTGCCTGTGCGAACAGATATGGGGGGTGCCAGCTCACAGCTTCTGTGACCCTGGCTTTTCAAGTTTCCGGAAAGTGAAGAAATCATCTCCAAGGCTTTTTTCGGCTCTATAAAGTAATTTCTATTTTACGAGAAAAAGATATTTCTTTTGGTGGCAAAGAAACGTTAACTGACACGCCTTAGGTCACAGAGAGTGATTAGTAGAGTTGGGATTAAAACTTAGGCCTCCTATGTTAATTTGCATTACAAAGATACCACCACCACCATCATCATCATCATCATCTCCATCATCTCCCCAGACTCTCCCTGTGTCTGAATTTCTTCTTAGAAATGTAAGCTAGGCACTTATTAGGGTAATTCACTTGGGGGTCATCCAGAATATTAGAGAGATGTTCCGATGACTCAAAGCACCCAACTCACTGCCAGGGAGGGCGTTAGCAGAGATACATCTCCTCTGTGAAAAGCATGAACATGGGTAATGGCAATACCAGGAATAATAAAGAATTACCTGGGCAAGCAGACCTGGTTGGATCTGAAGAGGCTGAGCTCCCGGGGCTTGAGTGACGATGGGAACAGCGTTTTCCATTCGCACGGAATAGCCAGCATGCTTGGAGGGAGAGGCCTGCAGCCCTGCTCCAGACAATGGGCGGGGGAGAGAGGGCTGAGCGATGGGAAACAGCATCCGGATGGAAAGCGCTCCCCTCCCCTCCACACCGGTCCCCTCCAGGTAGTGCCTGCTCCTTCGGTAGTCTCCCCTTTAGTTTTTAACTTAAAAAACCCCGACAACCCCACAAAAACAACCCTGAATGTGTTCAAAGGCTAGAGGGTGAAGTTAAGGAGATCGTAAAGCCACAGTGGAGCGGAGATGCCGACAAATCACGACAGGAGCACGAGGGCTGTGCCAGGAAGACGCACCGCATGTCACTACGTCACAGCCGGGTGAGGGGAGAGGACACAGGGGCACTGCCTCTGAAACTGGCCGGCCACGCACAGGCTTTCCCCAGGTGGTTGCAAAATCAAGTTCTCGAGCTTTCTGTGTAAACCGTAACTGAGTACACGGTCAACTCCAGCTTCTTAGTGGTTTCAGGAGGAGAGTGTGTGGGTGCATGGCTGAAGAATCATTGGGGGGTGGCCTGGGAGGTACTTCTCTGACCGATTTATATTCTTCACAAGACCTGGGGCTAGGCTGGTAGGTGGGGGTGGGGGTGGAGGGCACTTCTCTACAGATGAGCCACACAGAGGACATCTCCTGTGAGAAGCCCAAGAGCTGATACAGCGTAACAATGGGACCACAAAGTGCTTATTTACAGCCAGCCAGCCAGGGCCCAAATCACTGGCAGGTGGTGAGAATAACAAAGTCCCGCTGTTTCTGGGCTGGCCGCAGCAGGACGGGCCCTCAAGTCCAGTGATGGGGAGCCTCAAGACCAGTGACGCAGTGCCGATGGAACGAAATGCAGAGGGCTTTACCCCAGGGAAGCCGGCCTGACAGAAGGGCGCGGGGGTGTATCTGGCCAGCAGCAGGTGAGAGGTAGGGCCTGCTCCTTACCTTGGAAGCCGGGCGGACACACGATGAGAGCTTGCTGGAAGGGGTCGGGCCGGGCGCAAATCTGGGCTGTCCCCGCCTGCAGGGGCAGGCTCCGCTGGGCCACAGCAGCCATGGAGGCTGCTGAGGGCTGGCAGAGTGCAGATTGGTAGTTTAGTATGGAGACTTCGGGATTGGCTAAGGAAATAGTGGCACTGGTGGAGGTGGGAGCCTAAAGGAATGACGGGGATTCAACAAAAATAAACAAAAATAAAAGATGAGGGCGGTGGCATGTTGGGAGACACGAAACTAAATCAAATGAATGAACTCAAAGAAGAACAAACAAACAAAATCCAAGGGCAAAGAGGCAGAAACAGAAGGGAGGGGACATGCAGTTGAAGAGTCTCAAGGAGAAGCAGGTGCCTACAGCCACCTGTGACTGTCACCTCTGGTGCGGATGTGCAGGCCTGTTCCTACTCTCTGGGGGGCCCAGACCAGAGTGCCAGTGGGTGCTCACTGGCCAGAGGTCTACATACTGCAAAGTTAGAAGTTAGGCTAGTGCCCTGGCCAGGTAGCTCAATTGGTTAGAGCATTGTCCCCATGTGCCAAGGCTGTGGGTTCGATCACCGGTCAGGGCGCATACAAGAATCAACCAATGAGTGCATGAGTGGGTAGAATAATAACTCGATGTTTCTCTCTCTCTTCCTCTCTAAAATCACTAAGTAAATAAAAATTAAAAATCAGGCCCAAAACGATTTATGTTGTACCCTTCAAATTTGATAAATACGCCTTCATCGCAATGGGGAAAGCCAGGTTTGAGTCCAGGACTCCTGGATTCCTGGGTTCTGCCCTCGAACATGGTGACAGGGCAAGCTGAACCCGTCTTCCTTCTCTCCCTGTCCCAGTTCTGTTCCCACAACCTGAGGGGCTGTGGGAGCACATACATGGACCTGAGGGCTCAGTCCACACTTGGGAGGACAAATCCAGGAAGAGGCCCCTGCAGGGCCAGAGTCCCAGGTACCCAGAGCGTGGCGTGGAAGCACGCATCCCGGGGGGGAGGCTCGAAGGCGCCCTCCTGTTCGGGTCTAAGGGCAGCACTGTTTATAGATACCCTTAGCGGGCTGCACAGCAGTCACTGCAAAGGCCTGTGCTGCGGAATCAGGGAGGGAGAGGACCGTGCTGAGCCTGGGGTTTCCTCTGTGAGTGTGTGGATTCTTACACTGGTGTCCAGCTACCAAGCCTGGAAGGCAGACAGAAAAGATCCTGGCAGGTCAAGAGAACTGAAACGGAGATGGGTTAGACAGCTAGTGAAGTTGTATCCTCTCTCCTTTCTCTTTCAGAGAGCAATGCCACTTGAGACTGAACTTCTGCGTGAAGCCAGGCGACAGAGGGAAGGTAACTTCTAAGTTGGGGATTGTCTGTCTGTCTTAGCTTGTTTCACACCGGTCCGTCAGCATGGTAGGTGGGGGGTACCAGTGGCATCAAAGTCACCACGGTTTACAAGAGGGCTGGCCACTTGGGGTTACAAGGACTGAAGAATAAGGAGGAAAGAACCACAGGACATCTTGGACACACACAAAAGCAGAATCACAAGAAGGGTCTGTACTTGTGTCAAATTTGATAAAAAAAGGATAGGCTCATTTTACGTGTTGTGTTATACTTAGACTTTATGCTGCATTTCAGTGCAAAGCAAGTTGGTTTGTTTGAGGGCAAGCACTAGACAGGGGGTGGGGGGTGGGGGGTGGGGGGGAGGGGAGGCCGTGCACGTTTGCAACTGAAGACATGTGCCATGACTCTAAGTGTCTGTGCAGCGCCACGTGGCTGGCCTCCAGGCGGCATGTGTGTGAGGGGAACGCATGTGCAGCACGTGTGGGCCAGCGTCCGCGTTTCTGCCCGATGACATGCCTCTACTTCCTCTTGGTCCTCTCTGCATCCCCATGGCCCCTGGGCTTCCCTGTATACACAGTCCCCACTGTCTGCTCAGCTCCACAGGCTGAAGTCCGGCTCTGCAGGCCTGGAGCCTTGGGCTTCCCTCTTTGGGGCACCAGTGTCCTCAACTGTCCCACCTTCTGGTCAGCCACTGGGCCTGCTGCTCCTTCCTTCAAAATGGCCCTGAAACCCACTAGCTCGTGTCGATTGCCCCTTACCCCGTGGAGGCTGGGACCAGAGATGTTCTGGCCTCCACTTTTTCTCTTCCACTTCTTGGGCACAGAGGCCACAACATTCTTTCCAAAGGACGACTCTGTGCACGTCACTGCCCCTGCTCTAAAGTTTCCAAGTGCCTAAGGGACACTGCCTACGCACTTGGGCCTGCCCCTCCACCTCTCCCACGGTTTGGCCAACCTTCCCTTCTAAATGGCTCCCCTCTGCCCTCCACGCCCTTGGCAGCACCAGATCAGCCTGCTCACTGCGGTGGGGCTCTGCTGCCGGGGGACAAAACCACGGTGGGATGTGGTCTGGCTGTGGGCGCTTTAGCCCGAGGGCTGGGCTACGTGCTGGGAGGGGATGTTTGTCTCTTTGCAGGTGAGGCCTCAGAGGGCACTGGCTCTCCCCCCTCAGGAGAGCTTTCAGAAGGCCAGTGGCCCCCAGGGGGCAGCAGATGGCCAGGGACCTGCCCTGGAGTTGAGGCAGAGGGCGAGAGTAGGCTGGGAAGTACAGCCAGGCCTGAGCGACCCAGTGCGCTCCAGGAACCGCCGAGGAAGGCAGGGTCCGCGACTCTCCAGTGACAGTAGGGGCTTGTCAAAAGGGAGGGGATGGCCAGGCGGAGGTGTTCCTTCACCCTTCAGGGTCAGAACACACTCCTCCCTTCTGAAGGCGTGTGTGTGCATGCGTGTGTACACGCACGGGGGTCTTGTCACTGCAGACTGATGTTAAGACTGAACAAGTCTGGGGAGACATCTTTGGGGGAACGGGAAGACTGGGAGATGGAAAGAAAAGGCTCTTGGACAACAGAGCTGGCCTGAGCCAGGGCCTGGAGACTAGCCAGTCGGTAACTGTTTCCTGGGTGTCGTCTTTACGTAAGCAGCATGGAAGCTGCCAGATCCTGCTAGTTTTCTGCAAGAGGTTGGAAATCTGTGGAAAGAAAACCTTAGCTTCCTCGTCCCTTTTGGTTCTAGGGGCTGGGATTCTGGTGACAGACTGATGAACTGATTTTCCCCAGGCCCTGGAGGAAGGACAGGTTTTTCTGTCTTGAAAGGAGGCTGCACAGACCCAGCAGTCTAGCGACAAGGGACAGGGGCCCACGCTAGAGATCGCTAGTGTCCCAGCACTAGACTTCTTCAGCAGGCAGGTGCCGAAACACAAGGATCACAGCACCTGCTTTATCTCATTCATAAATCTGGGCAGAGAGAAGCAGTAAGAGGAGCCGTCTCAGAAGCAACTGCCTTGGAGAGTGGCACAGAACTTGCTCGAAGAGGCCACCAGTCTCAGTGAGTCCCTGCGGCTCTCACAGGGAACAACCTCAAAGCAAACCCCTTCCTACAGAGTTGAATGCACCGTGGAGCACTTCTGGTCTTCCGGCTGGGCTGGCTGGGGGACTGCAGCTCCTGACGCCCACTGTCAGCCCCACCGCCTTCTCTGCCCCCCACTCACCTGGTTGTGGACAGTGTTCAGCTGGTTGTTGAAGGTCATGGTCAGGTTGGTGGATGTGCTGGGGGCCACGTGTGTGATGAAAGGGGTTTTGCTCTGGTTCACGGTGTCATACATGTTCACCCGACGCTTGCAAATCTCCATGTTCTGGAAACATGATTTCACGCTGTTCACGCCAAGGGCAGAGACAGAGGTACAAGGGAGAGAGAAGAGGAACAAGGGGGAGAGAAAAGGAAAGAACAGTCAGTGCAGTGAACAAGACAGCCAGGGAGACTTCGGGCCTGAGTCCCCTGGGTTTCGCATGCGAAGTCGGCGTTTGCAACAGCTACCCTTGCTCAGACAAGTCTGGCCCACCCAGGACAGGCAGGGTTTCTCCACTGCCCAACAAAACCGATGGCCCTCACTGACTTTTCCTCCTACTGCCGATCTGTCTCCATCGTCACTGCTCATTCTCAGCTTTCAGTATGGTTTCTGGCCCATAAACAAATGTGTAGATTCTCTGATTGGGAACGTAAACAGCAGCTCACGACCTGCCTCCACCTTCCCCCAAGACTGCTCCTGGGCTAATCCTTCCCAGCTGCTCTGGGGCACCAGCGCCATCTAGGGGCCAGCCGAGGAACTAGCTAGCCCAGCATCAGGACCCGACGGCCCACTTTCTCTCCCCACGCGAACGGGGCATGTGATGAGAACAGTAATAATATTAATAACTAATAATTCGTGGCCAACAGTGATTGAGGGCTGCAGTAGCTATGTGCAAGACTCTTGCACTCTGTCCTACAGCAACTATGAGAGGGAGGGTTGATTGACGCCCTGTTTTAGGAGCAAGGATGAAGTTTAGAGGGGACAGGGAGTCTCCAAGGTCAAGAGTTATTACACGCAATCTACACACACACACACACACACACACACACCCTCTTCAACTTCTCTCGTCCTTTCTTTTTGTTTCCTAATTCTTGCCCAACTACTAAAATAAAGAACTCTCCCCCTTTTTCTTTATTGCATTTATGCATCAAAACAAAACCCTAATTATGAAAGGAAGTGGAAAATTGTTGCTGGCATCAGCTTCGGGGCAAAGGAGAGTCACAAGGGGCCTCACCCAAGTTCTTGAAAATCCGCCATAAAGTGTTCAGAATTTATTTGTTGTTTTTCACTCACTTCTGTGTCTGGTAAGTACACCCACTTCTCCTTAGATGCTAATATTCAAGATGATAAAGCAGCATATAAAGTTAAATTTTAAAGACTTACTTTAACTACAATGACTAAATATAAATAATTTTCTACCATTTTAAGAATCCTGCATACTACGGGTAATCCGTACTTTGGGCCAAGCAGGTGCTCATGGGCCATGCCCACACCTCCTCCCACACAAGACGCTCCGCATGGACTCGGCGTTCTCAGAGGCCCCCCTTTCTTCCTGAGGTAATGACTGCTCACGCCGGCCGCACGATGCACACAAAATCACATTTACTGACTGTGGGCCCGGGAGAGGGAGGAAAACGTACCCTATTGGAACCAACGGCTGGAAAAACCTACCGGCTGGTAAAGCCAACATGCTTTGAGCATCACTAGGTACTAAGCGTACCGCTGAGTGCTTTCCCAGAGCGGCTGAAGGAATAAGACAGTAATTCCTTTGGAAATGTACTGAAAGCATTCAGTGGTTTTGTGACAATTCAACCCAAAGCTTTTAGACTCAGAATCTTCTACCTGGAACAGTCTCGCACTTGCACTTTGGGCTACTTCTGTGAGGACGGTTTTTCAGCAATGCGTGTACTAGGGTCCGCATACAGGCAAATGGTGAGCTCCTTTCCAAGGGAGGGGTCTACAGCAGGGGGCTCTGCAGTTTCTTCTCGCCCTGGAGCTCTCCTGGTCTTCCCAGTAAGTTCTAGGGACCCTTAGGGATTGGACCTGCTCTCAGGTAAGCCTAGGTGTGCTCAGAGACCCACCTTGCCTTCTGAGGCCCCTTTTCTGAGTTCTGAATTGTCAGTGGTCCTCCTGGAATCCCAACTATGTTCTGCACGTGAAGCTGATGCTCACGGTCTCCATGCTCGGCACTCACCACGTACAGTGAAGCGTTCCACTGCCGCTTCCTTACAGAGCCCGGACGGACGGGACCTGCGGCATTCAGCCATGACTCCCACTTTACACGGGCGGCTCTCTGACTCCGTGCAGGTGGCTGATGGGGCGCCCTGTCTGTCTCCTGGGTGTTGGGGGCCATAGCTGTTTTTCAGTCACCCCACTCCACCCCTGAGTATTAGAAGACTGATCTTTTGGGGGCCTATCCAGTAATCACCAAGCCTTCCTTCCTTCTGTGGTACAGACTGACACCCACTTGAAGTGCCCTACCACACTCAGAAACAGGACAAATCCTGTAACGGGAGTTTGCAAGGGATGGGTACAAGTTCCTTCTTTGAACTTGAGTCGGTTGTTTCAAACACAGTTCTAAATTAAAGACTCGCTGTTTGTTCCAGTGCGATTTGACTTGCTTAACATCAACTCACAAGGAACAGAACTGAAATTAGAGGAAGCGCCAGCTGTGGTGGGTGCCACCCACTCATTTCTTGCTGGCTGGTTAAGGTCAAGTCTAGCCTTGAGACTCAGCCCCATCTGAGTCTGGTCATGGCAGGGTCAACTGCAATCTGCAAAGGTCTCTCTTGCCCAGCCTCTTCTCACGTTGTCCCCTTTTCCTCCTGACCCCAACTAACACCCGGTGCTCCTGAGCACCCTGCTCCTGCCTGCAGGCGCCCAGGGATGTGACTTTTGCCCCAAGGGCCTCTGGGCTGAGAGGCTGAAGGGATATATCCCTCATCATTCTCTGTTATGGGTTGACCTTTGCCCCCACAAATTGATATGTTTAAGTTCCAACCCTGTGTACGTCACAATGCGACTGAATTTGGAGATGGGATCTCAAGGTAAGGTGGGGTCGCTAGGGCAGGCCCTAACCCACTTCATTATGAGGAGGAAGTCATGACACAGACTCGTGTGGAAGGAAGACCACGTGAGGACACAGGGTGGGGACGGCCATCTACACGCTAAGGAGAGAGACCTTGAAAAACCGGCTCTGCCCAGCACCTTGATCTTGGACTTCGGAACTGTAAGGAAACAAATGTCTGCTGTTTAAGCCCCTCAGAGGTACTTTGTCACTGCAGCGTCTGCAAACCAGTACTCTCTCCCCTCTCTGCCACCACAGCCTTGTCTCTGCCCCTCACTCCTCGGGCCTGGGCCACTGGCCCCACCCACCGCGGGAGCCGCTGGAGGCCACGCTGATCAGCTGCCAGAACCCTGGCCTCTTGGTTACTTCTCACCTCCAGGGACCTGTGGTCAGTGCCAGCCACAGATTCCTTGGACTGTCCAACCTGAAATGGCTCCACTTCCCCAGACCACAAATCCAAGCATCCCGCCCCCAGCCATGCCAGCACCCATCTGGTTCACTGGACAATGAGTAAAATAACAATCCCTGAGTTGATGAGACCTTCAGTGTCTCTGGACCCCTCCTATCTTTCCTTCCTTTTCAGCTAAGCCCCCAACAGCCATCAATCTGGATCGAACTGCTCCGTTGCCAACATCACAAGTCTGTCAGGCTCTCTCTTCCCCTTCGCAGCCTGGATGAATCCCACCGTCTCTCCAGCCTTCCAGGGGGAGGGCAGTTATACCCTACTCCTCCTGTCCATGCTCCACACTCAACAATTCCACTGTATTTCTCCATCCCTTTTCTCTGCCCACTTCTGCTCCAGCTACCTCAACTTTTCTCTGAGACACCCTGCTCTCCATAAGAGAAGACAGAGCTGTTGGAGGGGCTCCCTCAACTTTCTTCTGCTAAACCAGCGTGCCAGCTGATATCCGTGCCCCTCCTCCATCCACAGTGACACAGCTCGGGGTCCCAGCCCCTCCCACGGTCCCAGGGGACTTCTCTTCCCAGCATGCTTTAATTTCTCACTTGCCACCAGACACGTCCCATCAGCATTTTAAATTGCTCAAGTCTCTTCCACATTAAGGAAAGTCCCCCTAGGGCTCTCCCCAGGCACCCCTCCATTTGTTCCCACCCCTTTCATGGTGTCCCTTCCTGAAAGGGTCCTAGGGGGACTTTTCACCTCTCTCGCAGGCTTTCCACCTGCTAAGCTGGTTCCCACCTCTATCATCCACTGGACGGCTCTAAGTTACCAGCAGCTGCCAAATGTGATGGCCATTTCTTCTCGGCTCATGGACTTGACCAGGCAGCGGCAGAGGGACCTTTGTTAAACACACTCTAACCAGCGCGTTCCCCACTCACAAGTCCTTCGATGACTCCCCACTGTGGTCTTGGGACCCAGACCCAAACGCTGCACACAGAAGGCTGCCCAGCTTAGCCTGGGGCCCCACCACCCCTGCTGTCCCCCAGCTCTCGGGTCAGGCCCGTCTGTGGGGGAGGTGTCTCCGCACAGGCAGTGCAGTGCCCTGGCCGCTCCTGCCAGCACCAGTTACCTCTCACCCACCCTTCTGCTGTCACTGCTCACCTGTCCCAAGTGTGGCTCCCTCACTACCTGGTCTCATCACACCCCGTACCTGCCCTGGTAACAGCCTCCTTGTCTGCACCTCTCTTGTCTCTGGACCATAAGCTGCCACGGGCAGAGGCCCTGTCTGCTTTGTCCCCCACGGCCCCAGCACCCGGCGCAGCACCCAGCCCACTGAATGAGCAAACCCAAACCCCAACTAGGTGGAGTCCTCTCTGGAAGGGCTCTGGGAGTGACCTTTGCCACCGAGAGTGGCTCTGCCTCGGTCATGGTGAACCTCACCTCACCGGACCCTGCCATTCTGAGCACCCCCTTCACGCAGACACCCAGAGTCCGGGCCACAGGCCTTGAACTTTCCTGCACTCCACCATTTCCTCCTTTATGGTGCGAAGCAGACTACGGCTCAGGGTCCCCACCGGGCCGCCTCCTGTGTTTATAAATAACGCTTTATTGGGACGCAGTCTCACTCATTTGTGTGTGTCTTGTCTGCAGCTGCTTTCAGCTAGAATGGCGGAGCTGAGGGACTGCGACAGAGGCCGCATGGCCCTGAAGCCTAAAATATTTACTCTCGGGGATTTAAAGAATCTGAGCCCTGGCACAGAGCGTCGCGCAGGACACCTACTGTGTGCTGTGGGGAAAGTCGAGCAGGTGTGTCATGGTGACGAAGGGGTGGTTCAGGGTTTCGATCGGAGTGATCCTCTTGTCGGCATCGATGGTCAGCATCTTCTTTAGCAGGTCGATGAACTCCCGCCGGTCAGCCTTCTCCACCAGCATATCGCTCCCCTCCAAGTCTGTGGTCATGTTCACCTGGGGGCGAGCAGGCGCAGGTTACTGAGACTCCGCTGTGCCTCCCCAACTCCCCTCTTCTCTGCCACTCCACCCCGATCTCTCAGTCCCCCCCCAATTGCTGCGGACGGGGTTGGCCCCATTGAAGGTGCTGTCACATGTCACTCTTGCCCACAGGAAGTGGCAGTGTTCTCTGCAGGAGAGGCAGAGGGAGCCCACGCATGAGGAAGGGAGAGGTGGCTGCCGGTATGTGCCAGTGACAGGATGTGTCCCTCCTGCTTCAATCAGTCAAATCGAGATGCGCCCACATCACACTCGATGACAAGGACCACACGTGCAGAGGGTTCTGCGGACTGGCTGCAGAACAGTGTGAATGTACTTAGTGCTCCTGAATGCACAGTTAAAGACGGTGAAACGGTAACTTTTAGGCCACCAGTGTTTTACCAAAATTAAAAACAGTAACTAACCGAGCAGCACACAATAAGATGCAAAAGGTTTACTTATTTAACCTGCGAGGGGAACGTTGGGGGCTCGCTGCCCTCCCCTGCATCTGCAGGGTATCGGCTCTCTGGCAGTGGCCGGAGTGGTGGCCACCACGTTCTATTTCCCTGTGCTCGCTGGGGTTGCCTCTGGCCAGGACAGGCAGGACATCTGAACACGGGATTTTTCTTCCCAGATCAAGTCTATATGCTAGGACAGCCTTTAAGAGACTTGTTTTGTGTTGCTTTCTGTGTTTTCCACGACATGCTCTGGAAAGCAATTTCAGTTTCCTAGGACGATCTAAGCTTCTGATCAACTGACAAGTACACTTGACTCAGCATCGTGACACTTGGTTACACGCACCTTCAGTAAGAGGCGTGACAAGTGTTTTTTGGTCTCTAGCTTTATTTCAGACCCGTCCTTACCCTAGAAAGAGCTGCAGTTCTAGCAAGTTCTCTGGGCACAAAGGTGAGGCCTGTGGTCCCTGCAGTGAGCTGAGAGAGACTGACGCATGGAACTGTGTCCCCGCAAAAGCTGTGTCCGAGCCCTAATCTCCGGTGCTTGTGAACGTGCCTGTACTTGGACATGGGGTCTTTGCAGATGTGCCCAACTTAAAAGGAGGTCAGACTGGAATTGGGGGGCCTTACAGCCAATGATTAGCGTCTTTATAAGACAAAGAAGAGGGAGATTCAGATGCAGAGACAAGAGGAAACCCTGGGCGAAGCCACATGAAGAAGGAGGTAGAGATTGGGGGGATTTAGGGACACTGAGGATACCCAGGGGCTACCAGAAGCTAGGAGGGAGGCAAGGGACACTTTCTCGCTAGAGTCTTCTGGGGAAACATGGCCCTGTTGGTGCTCTGACTTTGAAATTCTAGCCTCCAGAACTGCTAGAGAAGAAATGCCTGCCATCTCAAGCCGCCCAGTTTGAGGGGCCTTGTTACAGTGATCCTGGGAACTAACACTGTCCAAGGGCACTCGATGCAAACTTACCCATGGGCTGACATTCTTCTCCGGAAAACGTCAGTAAGACTGGCCAGCACTGTTCCGCACATGGGAACCAATAAGCTGACGCTATTTCTCAAGAGCTGGTGTGAGGCTTTAAAAATGTTCCTCAAACCCAGTGGAATTCTGACTCGGGCTGGCACGCCATGGTTTAGGGTGGAGGTCAACCACGGCAGCCGAGTCCACCCTGTAATCTCGCAGAAGCCTTGCTGGGCTTGGTTTTTAAAGGGCTGGCACTGCATTCTCAGCCACGGGGCTTACCTGGGCCATGTCATCTAAACAGTTGAAGATGTACTTCCTTGCTTCTTTTGACTTGATCCCCGTCTCTGCTTCATGGTCATCTGGCGTCTGGTCAAGAGAAGTGAGAGCCGACTGGTGAGCGGAACTATTTCCCGGTCACTGTAACTTACAGCCTAGAGCTTCTGGGTCTCACGGAGGCTCTTTCTCCCACCTTTCAGGGAAGGAGACTTTGATTCCTCTAAAAGTGGCCTGCGCACTGATGGCTCTCTCTCTTCATCCTTCATGCTGACTCAGTCCTCTCCCTTCCTTCCTTCCCACAAACACCTGCTGTGTGTCAGGCCTGGAGGGTTCAAGGTGAGCCAGATACCTGTGATAGCCCTGAGGCTCTTCCCTAACTTAAGGGGTGAGGTGAGGTTCCACACGTGGGAAATCAGAAGCCCTCCTCTCCACAGTTTGAAATTTTAATTTCATTTTTTAATCCAACGCTTATACATACAGCTCTCACTATGTGCCAGGCACTAGTTTAAGGTGCATACACTCACTGAAGACTCTTTAAAGCCATTTCAGGTAGGATGACCACCAACCCATTTCCAGAGGGAGAAACGGGAATAGGAAGCCTAAGGAGCTGGCCAAGGTTGAATGGCCAGTGAGTGGCTCTGGAGTCTGTTCTGCGCCGCCCTTCCACCTGGGACTGGGGCACGCACGTCCAGTTCCCCCACTGGCCTTGGTCTAGGAAGCTGCTGTTTCCAATCACGATGGGCTTTAGGGCTCATCCATGGACCACAGGTTCTTATTCCTCAAAATCTCACTCAAGAAGAGCACGTGTGGAGCTGCTAAGATCTGGGCTTTGATTCCGCGAACAGCTGGGCAAGTAGGACTGGGCTCTTAACTGAGACATGGAAGTGGACCCTGCCCCCTGCCGGGCCTCACCCCCCCTCTTCCTCTTTTTCCCTGGGCCTGACCTTGAGCTTCCCACCAACAGCCCGAGAGTGCTCACTTAGCTTCCAAATCTTCTGTGGCTACTGGCCTCACATTATCTTTCTTTGGTTTTTCAAAAAATTTTTAGTGAGCCTATTGGGGCGACACTGGTTAATAAAATGGTGTAGGGTTCCAGCATACAATTCTACAATGTGTCACCCGTATGTTGTATCCTGTGTTCACCATCCAAAGTCAAGTCTCCTTCCATTGTCACTGAGCCGCTCTTTACCCTCCGCTACCTCGCCCGGCCCTGCTTTCCCTCTGGCAGTCACCGCACTGTGTGTTATTTCTGCTTAATGCCTTCCCTTTGTTCACCCAGCCCTAAGCCCCCTCCCCTCTGACAGCTGTCTGTCTGTTCTCTGGATCTATGGGTCTGTTTCTATTTTGTTTGCTCATTTTGTTCATTAGATTCCACACATTATCTTTAAATTGTATTAGAACTTGGCTGTAGTTTCTGTCAAAAAACAAAACAAAAACAAAACACCAACACCAACCACCACCCACTCTCTTGCAGAAAAAGCAGCACCTAAAGTGAACATAAGACGTGCTGAAGACTAGCACTGTTTTCCAGGAAAATACATTAATTTCAATTACTGGGTGTAGATAAAAGTGAAAGCAAAATATGTTTCCGTTGAAGTAAAAACACCGAAGTTCATGGTGTGCAACCGTGCGCCGCACCACCTGCCGGCTGGACGAGCAGACCGCCCCCCCCACCCTGGGGCCCCAGGATGCTGTGGGTGTCTGGGCGTTTCCTTTGCCTGGAAGACCCTCTTCATCCTTTAGGGCCTGCCTCAAATGCTCCTCCAGGCCCTCTGCCACAGGCAGCATCGAAGGCTTCCGCACTCTGCTCCCACCAGGAACGGGGTCCTTGTTATGGGGGCCATGTGTTCAGTCTCCCTCCGGACTGGGAGCCCTTTGAGGACAGGGGCTGGATGATTTCTCTCTTCATGCAAACCAGACAGGCCACTATGGTTTCCCTGATTAAATTCTGGGAGTTTAGCAATCAGAGGTGGTGCTTTTGAACGTTCAAATTCATCCACGGATCCCAACAGCGCCCCTCCCCTACGACATGGGCCGCTGTCGGCCGCTCCCCACTAAGCGGCCTGAGTCCTCGTTCCCCGAGTGCCGCAGGGAGGGCACGCTCTTCCTACCTTCAGCCTCCACAAAGGATACGGCGAGTCCGTGTCACGGTTGAAAAACCTGGTTGTCTTTGTCCCTGCGCTCAATAAATATTCAGCTGGCAAACCCTGTGTTTGTGAAATATACCGAATCTGCAAGAAAAGATGAGAAGGAGGTCAGGGTGTTTCCTGTCACCGTACATATGGTATATTAATGGCTCTGGTGCCTTTGAGAAAAATACAATGTTATAGGGAAAGGAAGAAGTAAAAAACAGAAAAAGGGAAGAGAAAGGGAATAAAGAGAGAAAAGCAAGCTTAAGGGAAACAAGGTGTGGGAGCTGACACGACCCCCCAGGATGCCACCCCCGTGTCAAGTTATAAATGAACTGCTAATCCAGATGAGGCACGGGTGACTGTTGTGAGTATCTGCGCTACCTGGACCCACCTGGTCGTACTCTGATGCGCCCGGATACAGCGGCCAGCCCAGGAACAGCTCCGCAATGACGCAGCCCAGGGACCACATATCAATGGCCTCACAGAACGGTAAACCAAGGATGATCTCAGGGGCCCTGAAGAAGAAGAATGGATGAAAAGCATTAGCAACTGAGAAATGCGGGCAGCCATTTCGCCATGAATTTGACATTAAAGCCTGTGTGTCAAACCCAGGGGGCCATCATGGACGGACCCCTGCCAAAGGGTCTGTCGTTCTCTCACGGTGGTGCAGTGACCCCTCCAGTCTTGGGCTTGGTCCTCCCTGTCAGCAGGGAGCCTGGCCAGATGGCTGGTCTGCGGCTCTGGAGCAGACCTGGAGGGGACCTCACCACTGCTACACCCCAACCAGATGAGTTAAGAACCACCGTGGAGGTACCTGGGATTTCTCTTCTGTAGCTGAACATTTGGGAAACCGATGTTCAGAGAATGCCTGGGTTTTCCAAAGGAATTCTGAAGTACAGGTATTCTATTTTCAATAATATACTACATAAAACAAGTGGCCTCCTCCCAGAATAATGGGATGAAATCCAGTATCCGTCCATGCCAACGATCCCTTTCTTAGGAGTTTGCATCCCACTTTCCCCAGGAAATATCATTTTTTCCACTAGCTTCTAAAAAGCGCATCTCCTAAAAAGTTCTCTAATACTGCAATTATAGAACCGTGTCCATGAACACGCAGTCTGGCCGGCAGTCAGAATTCCACTATAAACCCGTTCCCCACGGCAGGAGTGATGGCCCTTTGAGTGACAGGTGAGGTGCCCTGCTGGAGCTGCTGAAGGGACTCACCTAAACTCCGAGCAGTTCACCTGGAGTCAGCAATCAAACCCAAGGAGACCAGAGTGCATCTTGTCTAAGAAACTGTCATCACTAGGTGGGGGTACGTTTTGGAGAAAACCAAGCTCCGAGCATGAGAAATGGACAGAGCTTGTGTTTCTGAAAATGTGGCGCCAGGCGCTCTGCGGGGCATGGCCCGCATTAGCTCGCCTTCTCTTGCCTCTCAACGTTCCTCGCTTGCCTACGCAGTGAAGGCGCCACTGCCCACCCTTTCAGCAGCCTGGAGCGGGCGTGAGGGGGGGCCTTCTCTACCTGCGAGATCTTCACCCGTCTCGCTCGAGGGCAGGAAGGGTGTGATCGGAAACACCTCCACTCGCCTTGGAGCTCCGAGCTGGATTATTCCCTGCTTAAAAAGCATCTCCCTACCTTGTGCCTATAAATGTGCTCTCATTGCTAATACTTTTTCCTCGCCATAACAATATTGAAGAAACAAACAATCCAAAAGGTCTTGTTACAAAGTCTTGATCTTTCACGTGTGAAAAGGAGTTTCTGCGTGTCCTTTGAGCTGGAGATCAGCGCCGTGCTGGGTACTTGTAGAGGGCTGAAGCCTGGGCAGTGAGACACGATTCTCCCCCAAGCCAAGCCTGTGTCTTCCCAGGAGGGTAGGGGGCGAGTGCCTCAGGAATCCTTAATGGGCTTGTCCTGTCCCTGTCCCCTCCCTGCCTGGCATCTTCAGCTGCTAGTGAGCTGCTGGCACGTGGCTCGCTCTCTGTCCTGGTCTCCTCCAGTGCTGGACGTTTGCATGAACCCGGGCAGCTGCTCTTGTCCTCTGGCACTGATGCCCTGGGTGCCTGGGGTGGTTCTAAGTCACTGCTGAACCGCCCTGTGTCATGGGATCACTGTGTCCAGTGCACCCACACACCAGGGCTTCCGGACTCGGCCGACCATTGCGTGTGACTGATGAGATTCCTGCAGGCTGCCTCTAGCAGTGCAGTCCCTTCAGAGATGGTATTGGTTTATTTATAAAAAAACCCAACGAACAAACCACATCCCTTAGGGAAGAAGCAGTATCTGAAAAGAACATTCTAGAGAAGACAACACGTTCTAAGACACGTGTCAGAAGCTGCTTTTCTTCCTGCCCTTGCTGTTCCAGAGTCAGGCATGCCCAGCTGCACGTCCTCCCGTGCAGATGTGGGCCTCTTCCTGGTGTGGTTCCGGGGAGTGAGTGCCTCCTTTGCAGGCTGCTGGCTCCAGATCAGGCGTCTCTGCACCTCTGCCCCCCTGTTCCTGTCACCTGTACCTTTGCCCCCTTGGCAGCCCAGATACTCCAGTCTCCAGGTGGGTCTCAGGAACGGGCTGGTCTGGTTCCGTCGGAGATCTCTGGACGTGGCCATGGGGCTGCCCTTCCTATCAGGTTAATCTGCTGTTCTCGGGGTTCTCACACCCCGAAGCGGGCCGCTGGGAACCTCTGGAAACCCATTTCCCAGCTATGGGTCCCTGACGGCGTGCCAGGCAGACTCTAACAAATGAGACTGTCACGCAAAGGGCACCTCGGCAATGTTCTTTGGCAAGAACACCAGACAGGGATTTCGTCGGCCAGCGTTCCACGAGCAGGGCCTGCGAAGGTCACTGGGCGTCCTTTTTCCGTCAGAAAACGAAATGACAGCCGTTCGTGGTGCCGCAATAAGCACGGCAGAACATTTTTCTGGCCGTGACCATGATGAACAAGATGGCGGGGAGACAGAAGGAATGGAAGGCGCAGTCCTGTCCCCAGGCGCACGCTGGAACACACGTGGAAACTAACGCTGAACACAAAACGCACACCATAAACACGCAGACGCGAGAGCAGAGGTAATTCAAGTTCACGTACGTGCTCTAACACAGCCTGTTAACAAAAATATATAGCAAAATGCAAGAACAAAACACACCAAGACAAAGCCAAGCCTTCCTTAACCCCTTCTTGTCCTGCAGCTGCTGCCCTGTCTCACTTTCTCCCCTCAAAGCCAAGTCCCCAGAGATCAGTCTCCTGCCACTCCGGGCGCTCTGCCCCCACCACCGGCATACCTCCGCCTGCCCCCCGCTCCACTCCAGATGGGTGGTGACCATGCCGTCACAGCCGCTGATCAACCTCTCAGCCCTGTGACCCAAGAGCCACCTTTCCCTGTTGGCGTGACCACATCCCTCTGGTCCTGACACACTCACACCCTGTGCGCCTGCCTCTCTGCGTGGGGCTCGTCCACCTTCTTTGCTGGCCCATTTGCTGTCCGACTGCTACATGAAGGCAAAGCCCCAGGACCCCTCCCTTCTTTCTCGGCCTGGTTCCACGTCACCGTCATGGGTTAAACTGTGTCCCCCGCAACAGGCACGCTGAAGCCCGAGTCCCCGGCCCCTCAGAATGTGGCCTGGCTTGGGAGCGGGGTGGCTGAAGGTGTGACCGGTTAGGACTAGAGCACACAGGAGTCAGGCGGGCCTTTGGTCCAGTGACTGGTGTCCGTTTAAGAAGAGTCTGCAGTCCAGACACAGGTGCTGAGGGAAGATAGCCCCATGAAGGTGGACACAGACTGGAGTGATGCTGTCACAGTCAAGGAAGGTCCAGGGCCACCAGAAGCTAGAAAAGTCAGGAAAGATCTTCCCCTAGAGGCCCCAGAGGGAGCACGTTCCAGCCAACCCCTTGATTTTGGGTTCCTGCCTCCAGAAAATAAGGATCTGTTCTTCTGAGCCATGCATCATTGTACCCACACCCACAGGTTTAAATTCCATTCATATTTCCGAATGTCTGCCTCCACCTGGAACCTTTCTCAGCTCCAGATTTACGTTCTGACGGCCTGACATCTCCACCGGAGCGTTTCACAATCAGCACAGACATCGTGTGTTTAGGAGGGAACTGTCCCCACCCCCAGCTCATCCCTGTCATCCCTGCCCTGCTCCTCATGGGAATGACCTCTGATTCCTCTCTCCCGCTTCGTCCTCACCCCCCGGTCCATCAGTGAGACCAGCTCCGAAGTACATCTCAGGCTTGCCCACGATTCCCCACCTCTGCTGCCACCACGCTGGCGCTGGCCACCCCATCTCACCTGGAGCTCCCTACCTGGTGTCTCCTTCCTCCGATCCACGCTCTGCGCAGAAGCCGAGGGATCGCATCACAGCTGCCTTGGCTTTAAGCCCTTCAAAGGCTCCCCACTCAGAACGAAGCCTAATCCCTCCCACAGCCCACAGGGCCCTCCACGCTCAACCCACTCTCCTAGTTCACGACGCTCCAGTCCAGCTGGCTTCCTTTCAGTTTCTTGAATACCAAAGCTGCTTCTGGGCCGAGAGCTTTCGTGCACTGTCGCTGCTTCTGCCTCAGCTGCTCTCTCTGCTGGCCTCAGATGGCTGCCCCCTTCTCACCCTTCAGACTCTGCTTAATTGTTGCCGCCACAGACAGGCCTCCCTGGACACCAGTCGGTTTCCATCTGCAAGGCCACACACGTCGCTGGACGGCACTTGCCCAATGGCCTGCTCACTGCCTCTTCCCCCTGCTCAGTCCACGAGGCAGCACAGTGCCTGGTGCTTGGTAGCCACTCAGTCAACAAGGAATTGTTGATGGAATAAACCTTCATGAAATTTAAGAAAGTGCTAAAACGTGTGACTCAGATGGAAAGTTCTGAGGGAGCACAAACAAAGGAGAGCAAAAGCGCTCAATCTTCTTGAAGGAATGGAAGCCTGGGTCCAGGAGGGCGGGGTTCGGCCCGAGGATGGGTGGGCCGGGCCTCCGTGTGGGCAGCCGCCCCAGGAGCGTGAGCCCGGAGAAGGGCGTGCGCCTGCAGCCCAGGCTCCCTGAGCAGGGCCAGCTCTGAGGGTCGTGGCACACCGCCTGCAGCAGGCTCCCAAAAGAATTACAGCAAGAAAGCCAAAGAGAGTAGCAGGGAGCAGAGATGGCACCAGGCTACCAGAGGCCCCAGACTGGGGGGCTGAGAGGGTCTCTGAGGGTCGGTCCCCTACAGCCTCACCTTCTCTGTCCCCACCCCAGTTCACCACTCGGCTGCCACTGCCATGGGCTTGACCGGGCCCTGGTCAGTCCAGGCCTCTCTTGTGACCCCTGCTGGTCTCTTGCCTTTGGTTTAACCTTGTCCAATCTACTCCAAGACTCTTCCTCATCCACAAGGATGTCCGTTTCTCCGTACTCACAATACACTGATACAGCTTGCCTCCCCCCGCCTTTCTGACTCAAACCTGCACCACCCACCTTCTCTGAGTCGGTACAACCGGAGATAAGACACAAACATGAAATCACCAGACCGGTCCAACAGAGAAGAATCGAGCACCCACTGCTGTTCTGAATACGTGTCCGCATATCCGGCCCCACTAAACCTCCCGAAGAGCACCCAGCAGATGCTGTATAAATGTCAGCTCAGCACCCAGGCCAGGAGCCGTCAGGTGAGGAAGGCACTTCCCTATGTGGCCCCCAGAAATCCTTAGGGGACTGGAGACCACTCTGCTGCAATCTGGCAGAGGCCAGGTCCCCTGCTCTGCTAGTCCCAAAGGCTCTGAGCTTCCTGGAAGTTCAAAGTCAAGTCTAGAATCTGCTTCTTTTTGTTCGGCACACCTGAAGCACACACTATGTACGGGGGCTAAGTCTATTTATGCTGCAGTGACAAAGACACCATTCTTACCAATGGCTCTTCTTAAGCCAGATTTTGGTTCAAGCTCCATTCGCTCACTCACATATTCGAGTGCTCAGCCTCCATTCCCTAAGCACCGACTACGTGCCATGCGCTGTGCTGGGTGCTGAAGGAGGACAACTAAACCAGACGCTGTGGCACCTCCAGGAGTCCACTGTCTAGTCGGAGGCAGCAGCATGCCAACAGTCCACATGCAATGTGCTGAGCGCGTGCCCAGTACATGAGGGAGGGACTACCTGGGGCAGTGAGACAAAGCAGGGGGGCTTCCCGGGAGCAGCCGAGTCTTGGTGAGTGGGCAGGCGGGGGTGGCCTCCAGGCACAGGGCAGGGTGAGAGCCTGCCCCCGACCCCACATCACAGCTGTGTCTCCAGCGCACCTGGGGCCCAGCAGATACTCTCCACACATTTGTATAAGGAATGAGCCTTTCTGTTTCAACCCTGAAGTTGGCACCATCTCCTTGGCAACACTTCCTAGGACAGAGGCAGATGACTTGGCCTTTCTGTTTCAAAGTTTGTCTTTTTTTTTTTTTTAAATCACATTCTGGTTTCTTCCACGGAGGCTGTTTCTGTCCTCAGTTCGGTGCCACAGCAGGTAGGACTGCCGGCTGGAGAAACCACCCTTCCCACTGGGCTCGGAATCACCTGCTCTTGGCAATGACTCATCACCCCTCATTGGCCACCCCACGGAATCGTCTTATAGTCTAGTCTCATCGCTATTTCGGGACATCAGAGATACTTTAAACACACATAAGGTGTCAGACAAAATTTGCACCTGAGGGAGAGAGGAACTGTTTCTTCCTAACATTCTCATCGCAAGACACTGAAAATTCTTGTTTTTTTATAGAAAGAGAATAAACAATCGCCATTTCTGACACGGCTCTCCTGAGGGTGCGCACAGCCAATAAGGCATTCCAGGTTGACGCCCAGGTCACGTGACCCTGTGGGACAGTGACCCAACAGAGGTGGGAGACCGCACCTAGGGAGCACTTTGCACAGGGCCTGGCATGCGGCAGGCGATCGACAAACACGAAATCACTCACCTATACTATGTCCAAGGCCCCGTCACCAAATTACATAAAGAGCGTCATTTTTACAGCCCACTTTCTCCCATATAGGTCGAAACGTCTCTGCTTAAAAATATATTAAAGCATACACATGAAAACACTTTTTGTTTCATTTATGTACCTAGAAAAGGTACAAAGGTTCATAACCAACAACCAAGCACCAAGCACCTACCACCCAAGCTTTAGAGAGAAAGCTGCCCGTCCTCAGTCCCCCAGTCCTTAGTCCCCCACACCCTGGTCGCACGGGGGAGTGCGGCCCTCACTCTGCAGCCCCTTTCACAGCCCCTCCCCCACCCCGCCCCCCCAAGCTCCCGGCCAAGCCTGAGACCAGAGTCACTGTCTCAGCCATCCGCAAGGCACGCTGGTAAAACAAGTGCAAGGTTCACGGCCACTCCCAGCTTGGGCAATAAATCTGCAATTTCTAATCAGAGAGCACAGGAAGGGTTGTGCATTTCTGGAGAAATGTTACTCAATTTCTCCGAGTTTTTATTTCACCATCTATGAAATGTGATTATTAATCTTGCTTTTTTCCTTGTCTCTAGAGCAGCTTATGAAGATAAATTATGGTCAGTGGAATTATAAAGCAGTTTGAACTCCTTGGAAGCAAGACACTCTATTAGCCCACGGTATTTTATAATCACTGATGTTATAAGGTGCACTTGAATTGAACTGCAGTGGAAAAGCCCGTTCCCACAAATATATGTAGATTGAAGGTAACCTCAGTATGGCTGGGGCAGAAGCAATCGAAATGTAAATTGTATTCCAGATGGGTTGTTAAATCTTATGCTTGGTTCCACCGCAAAAACAGCAGATTTGGAAATGCTGACATGAACTCTGAGCCACTATTGGAGCTGGTGACCCGGAATGGGGAGCAAGGGATTACATCAAAGCAACACAGGACCCGAGAAACAGCAGGGATCTGAGGACGAGGAGGAGGTGGCTTCAGAGAAATTGGACCCCACTCCTTGGAGGGCCTGGACAGAGACAGCCTAAAGGGAGAGCACTGGAGAACTCCTTGGGCAGCCAGCGGGACAGGGAACGTGCCCTGGGCCCGCTGGCAGGCTGCCGGGAAAACGGGGAGCAGCACCCTTAGAAGGTGGAGTCGTCCCACATCTGGGGACCTAGGAAGGTCCAAGTGGGGATCTAACGTTGATGGAGGCCTGGAGAATCCAAGGCCAGCCTGAGAGTTGAATTTGAAAGATACAACTTCCCCACTGAACAGGAGATAGAAGAGAAATGGCTTTGACTTTGACTGGGGTGCCAGGTAGATGAGAAGGACAAAGGGACCCAGGGCTGGAGCTCCTGGAATGAAGCACAGGGTGAGGCTGACTGAGAGCTCACGCATTGTTAGCCTGCACTGGGCGGGCCGAGGTGACAAGGAGACTGTCCTTGTAGTGGCCTAACCAAACACTGTGGACTCTGAGGTCTCTAGACACACCCCCAGGAGAGTATTCTTGCCTTGCTGTGAGCTGAAGGTGGCCTCGTGGTGGAGAGAGAGCTGCAGCAAAGGAGCAAGGCTCTGAAATCAAAGGGGAGCCAGGAAAGACATCCCACTCGGGCCTATGGGTGGTTCCGGCGTGATGTTACCCACGCAGCAAAATCGCTGCAGGGATGTTCTAGGGGTTCTGACTCAGGGCCATTGCCGATGGCCATAAAGCTGTGTGCTGCTGAGGATCATTCTAGACCCTCGCCAGCAGCTCTGTCATAACTGAGTATCTCCAGATACCACGCAGAGAAATGCTCAGAATGTTAGAGCGAGTCATCGCGTGCATGTGGATCACACAGAATCACAGTTTGGCCTGGATGCTGGCATCACTCACCAGCTCCACGGGGACAGTCCCCCACAGGAAGCTGGCTGCCTTGGGTGAACTGACCATCTGCAGAATAATGTTAAGATCGAGTGGTAGGTTCTTTGGGATCTGCATTGCCAGTGAGTATCTTGGCTCCGAATGGACCTTCCTGGTATGCACATGTGTCTATTTATGAATATATACAAATCTAACTTTATGTAGCCACCCCACGCCGATCCCTGGTTTCCAGCGCTGCTTCAACTCTGCACAGAGCAGTGTCAAAATCTAGCTTTCTTATTTTCGCACCAGAAAAAAAGGTTGGATCTAGAACTTACCTGCCTATCATCTCCAAAGGCTTCTGATGATATTGCTATAAACTGGAAACTAGTTCTAAGATGTCCGGAGCACGTCCTGATGTTAGCCAATAAACTCCTAGGAAATCTTAACGAGAAATGTCCTAGGAAGCGTCGGCTTGGACCCCACAATGGGTCATTTCAAAGATACTCACACTGTCCTGTAATTCCTTACCCTCAGGAAGTGTCCTGCACCTCCCGTGCCTGTCCCCAGCCTGGTACCTCCCAGTCTAGTCTCCGGGGCCTTCACCACACAGCCCAGCATGGCTGAGAAAAGGCCGGTCCTGGCTGCGCCGCCCCACAGGACGATTGCATCACCGGGTGTTAGGCTCACACTTTTTGCCAAAGTACGCGCTCAGTCAATGACTGCAAGAGCACCTGTCAACTCGCGAGAGGGAATCACAGGTGTCTGCGTGTATCTATCTACACACACTGCTCGCATGTTCCCGCCCTGCGCGATGCCCTCTCCCAGCAGCACGCGGTGGCGCTGTGCAGCCCGCGCCCCAGCAGGCCCTGCCACTCTGGAGTGCGGGCCCCTGAACACGTGGGCTGGGCGGGCCAAGGCCTGGAGCTGGGAAAGGGACCCAGCTGGCTGAGTGAGGCAGAGGGACAAAACCTCAGACGTTCTTTCCAGTTCCTCTGGTCGACTGTTTCCCTTCTGTTTTGTTGTTAGTCTGTTGACTGCACCTGAGGACTGAAACTGCACATTGAGAGCTTCCCCGGGAAGCCTGCCGATACCAGGAAGGCCTGACCCAGGTCGCCCTGTCCCCTGCTGTCACTGTTCAGCTTCCCGAGCCCACTCCACTTTTCTCTGCCCCGGGAGTGAGTTTGGCATTTCAGTTCCCGTGGATCACCTGGAAATGCAGCACCGTGACTGTACTCACAGTGGAGATGTGTTTCGAGATGTGTTACCCACACACAGAGTGCAGGCGGGGGGAGGCTGGCCTCTTTCACGCCAATCAGTAATTCAAGGCTCACCCTCCACCCCAGAGAAAAGCATACGAAGAAGGTAACATCGTTTATATGCAACTTCATCGGTGCAAATGCCAAGCTTCTCATTAGTGAACATTTAGCTTTGACTGGCTCGCAGCAAGCACTCAACAGTGTTTGCTGGATGAGTGAATGGACCAACACAAGGCTGAAGCACCCTGAGGCTTCCTGCTGGGGGTCCCCGCGCTTGTACTGGGGGGCTCCCAGAGTCACCAGCTCCCAGCAAGTACACCGTAACAGAAACAAGCCTCATCCTTGGCGAACTTCCTGTCCTGACAGCCCCGTCTCATCATGTGGCCGTGGGGTGGATGCGTCTGCAGGGCTGATGGCCGGGGGCTGCAGACGGGACTCTGCTCCTCCTTTGAGAGGGAGATTGCATTCGGCGTCACCGACCGACTGGATACACACGATCGAGACAGCAGAAGCCAGAAACCTGAGCTGTGAAAGCGAAACCCGTGACTGAAGATGCCAAACACATGCTGGAGGGCGAATCTGCGCTGCAGCCACAGGGGCTGTCCCCAGATCCTCAGGGGCCTCCCTCCCTGGACAGAGCTGCTGATGGAGAATTACCGAGAAAGAAGGTCTAAAGCCCACTAATCCTCCGCCTAAGCAAGTTTTCAAATAAAACCTGGAGCCACCCTGGGTGCTGCGGCTGGCTCTGACCCAGGAGGGAAGGACGTGCCCCGTCTCCCAGCGGGCAGGTGTGAGTGGGGTCGGGGAGCCAGGCGGGTGAGGCTGGCCTTGCTCTCTGGGGGGAGTGCACGCGATTGTGCCTCTCCCAGGAGGCCAGACCTGCAGGCGGGGCCTGAGCACACACCCTTCACCCAATCCTACAGCAGGAAGTATCACAGAGTGCACTTAACCACAGTCCGCTGGGACCTGCCACGGTCAGGCAGGGAGCGAACCCCCACAGTGGCAGCTGTGTGTTCCAGCAGGAGCTAGGAACGAGAGTTTTGCCAAACAAAATGGGCATGCATTCCAGCTTTTCTGCCAAGGGTGGCTTATTTGGGGAAAACCTTCCACCGTTCACCTTTTTCTGAAGGGGCTGAAGAACAACAACGAAGCCCAAGTTTGCTGTCTTGTGTTTGGGTCCAGGAGGAAAAGTTCAGCTGGCTCTTCACAGCCCCCACTAGGGGGTGCTGACGTGCAGCAGACGCGCGCTGAGAGGCGGCTGAACCTGCCCTCCCAGGGACAGAGGGGTGGCCCCCACTGGGGACCGCGGCTGAACCTCACAGTGAGAAATGCACACCAACTGTGGAGCAGAGCTGGGGGATGTTTTTGTCCATGGCAGGGGAGCCAGCTGTCCCCAGACGAGGATCCCTTTGCCCCCTTTTCCCATAATCTGCTTTTCTCATCCTAACAATGGGGCCTCTTTATAATCCAGGGGCTGGGAGGCTTGCACATGCCTTTGGACCGGAGCAGGCTTCAGCAAAAGAGATTAAAAGTCCATTTTGTTCTCTTGTGCACCGAACACGACACTAGCCAAGTGAGCTAACCAGTGTGTGGAAGCAAGGAGTTGCCACATGTCAGCTGGAGTTTAACAGATAAAGTAAAAAGAAAGGAAGAAAGGAGGAAAGGAGAAAGGGAGAGAGGGAGGGAGGGAGAGAGGAGGGACTTACTTGGCGGGAGCAAGAAAGGAACAAAGTGAGGGACTGTGTGGTCAGGATGGGGCCCCTGGATCCCCGAGGGTGTCCCCTCCACCCCCCCACCTCTCTGGCTACTGTCTGAGGCCTTCGAGGGTCTCACCTCTAATCTTGCCTCTTCCAGAACTCTCTGTTTTCCTATCTCCCTGCAACTTATCTGCGGCCGATTCAGCTCTTGCACTCATCCTTGAACTGAGAGCTACTATTTTTAAAAAATGAGACTAGCCTATAATCAGCTTCTCACCAGGACCGGGAGCATCTTGAGGTGGCGGACTGTGTGTGACTTCTCTCTGCACACCTCTCTGCACCTGGCACCACGCGTGGGGGCAGGGGGCGTCCTCCTCAGACCCCGGTCTTCACGGTGGAGGTGGAAGAGGCTATGGGTTCATGCTTTTTCCCACCACCAAGCCCCGGGCAGCACTAGTGAATGCTCAACACCCAGATGTTCACCACACTGACGCGATTATCTAAGAAGTGCAAACAGGGATTTCCTACCACTTGCTTATTTATGGATGTATATATTTATTTTTAAGGAAAGAGAAAAGGTAGGAGCAAGCAAGCTCTTTCTAGTTCCTCTCTGATAAGGAGGATTTCCATGGAGACATCTGAATAGAAACCGATAAAGCTCTATTTATTTTTAATGGGAGAAGCTTGACATAGGCAGTTTGTCTCTTTAAAAAATATTTAAGCTAGGAGTGGTGGGAGAAAGAGAAGATTCTGTCTGGAGATGAAGAAAGAAATAACAAGTGGAATGTGGAAGAGAGGAGGAGGCAGCTAGGGAGATTAAAAAAAATCAACAAAAAAACCCCTTACTAGCAATTAAATGGCTGTTTGAAAGAATGGCGGTGATGACTGGTGTGAAGAGCTGTTTCTTTTCTGCCAAAGAATGAAAGTTTTGAAATATCATCTAAATATCATTTAATGGAGCAGAGTGGCTGCTCCTTGGGCTTGCCTCTGCAGAGAGCTGGCGGCGTTGCTCGGTAATTCAGTTTCTGCATGCATGCACCTCGGCCTGCCCTGGGTTCCCGGGGAGATCAGAAGGTCCTGGAGGAGACAGCACCGACGTTAGCTTCCTAAGGAAGTGCTCAGCTGCCTGTGTGCAGCCCACGGTGGTCACTCCGCTGGGGCTCCGCCAGCACCAGCCAACTAAACGGAGCTAACCCAGACCGCTCCCAGCCTGCAAGGCTCTGACACTCAACTGTCTAGTTCCTTTTCATTCGGCCTCAAAAAGAGATTGTTTTTCAAGAAACAAAACAACCCTAAATAACCCCAAAGATTCAACTCCAGATTCAGGTTTGAGGCTCGCTCAAACAACTCTGCCTGAATCTTTAGCGATGCTTACTTGTGTGGAAACCGAACTGAAGCCTTCCCTCTTCTTGGGTTCCCTGACTTCCCAGGGGCTGACACATGCTTCATGTGGTCACAGAGCCCAAGGTTGTGGGCTCGCACGGGGGGACTCAAGTTCAGACCAGAAAACCGATGTGGTGGAGGGAGGTACGGAAGGTACAAGACTGAGTATTCCAGGTTGCAGAGAGGAAGGGTTGATGAAAGAGATGGCACACCCAACCTTGCTTTTGCCCCCCTAGAATTGCGTCGACAGCTTAAACGCGAGTGAGCATCATTCCCGCAAGCACCTAAACATCTGGTTACAATGACTGTTCTGCAAGCCAGAGCTCAGGGTCGGTCCCTGGTTCCCTCATCCTGCCCACTGAGCAGCCTGGCCCAAGTGCTTCTCGTCACTGCCTGCCTCAGTACGGAGGACCGCTCTCGGGACTGTCCCGCTCGGGACTGTCTCGCTGGGCCGGGGCAGGGGAAGGCTGCTGCAGGGGCGTTCTCTTTCCCTGCGCATCCTGTGCTCAATATGGACAAATATTTGTGGGGCCTCTGTATTTCCCATTAATACCGGGATAAGGTAATTAGCGACTAGATTTTTCTAGGGGAAGCAGCAAAGCTCAGGGGAGTTGGGGGTAGGGTAGGGGAGAAGCAAACCCCAAACGGAAGAACAGAAATGCTAAAAGCTGGCATCTAAAGATATTATTCAAAAACAATATGGGAAAAGGCAGAACTGTATTTCCTGTGCTCTTCTAAGGGGAAGTTCAGAAAAAGGTCAGAAAGAGAACAATGCAGGCCATCTATCATAGCAGCCTCTAACCTAGAAAGATTCCGAACGCACTGCGGCCGCATTTCTCAATTCTGTAATCAACCCCCCGCCCCGCCCCCCACCAAAGACCACAAGCCACCGCAGCCTTATGAATTATGCATTTCATTTCCATTTGCCGACACCCGGACGCAGTGACCACTGCCCTGGCGGGGTGGGCGGGGCCTGGGCTGAGGCTGGCCCCCTCCGCCAGGTGCACAGGCAAATGTTCCACGTGGGTTCTGCTTGTTTGACCTTCAACTCCCAGTCGAAGGTTTTGTTTACCGAGCAAATAAGAACTAGCTACCAGTGGAAATTTCCCTAAGGGAAATCACACTGGGGCACCTCTCCTTCCTCTTAACGTTTTTGTTCAGGCGAAGTCTGGCTGAAATGAGTATTCAGAGTGGTCTCGGAGGAGGCAAAGGCAACGTGCAGGGGGGGTGTGTGTGTGTGTGTGTGTGTGTGTGGGTGGGTGGGTGGGGGTGTGGGGGTGTGTGCGCGCGCGCATGCGCGCGCGCGCGTGCAGAAGCAGAAGCAGCAACAGCACCCACTCTGTCACAGTTGGGGTGGCAGGAGGGAAAGGGGGTACCAGAAATGGACGCCGTGGCAGGACCTGGGGCAGCCCTTCTCCCTGAGGCTGGACTAACTGGCACCCCTCCCACCAGGCCAGAAGACCCCAGGGGATGCCAGGGTGGGGGTGAGGGTCGTGCGCTCAAGTCCTATTAATATATCAAAGGGGATGCTCCTCTTGGTCCAGGATGCTGCTGCTTGGGGATTTTCCTTGCAAATCTGTAAAAGACATTAGGTTCCATGGAGAAGCGTCACCTCAGGCAACCGAGAGAACGTGAGAACACCGAATGCCGCGAGGTGCACAGAGGTAAGCAGTGATGGGGAGGCCCCTTGAAAACCAGATGGCACACTATAGGAGGTGATACAGGCAACATTTTTAAGTTTGTTTTTAAAAAGTGATTTAGACCCATTTAGGGAAGACAGTTGTGAGATGGACTATACAAACAGGATATTTAATTTCTGAAGCTGAGCTCAACAGCACAATAGCAGATGGCATCAGGGTTAGGTCTGAACTGCTATGGCATGAACGTTCTTCCCCTTGGGCTTTCTGGAAAACCACTCTCAGTGTTGGGTCGTTTTTTTCCCCAGGATTGACTGAGGGTCTCCTGGGAGCACAGCCATGACAGCAGCCTCCACATGGTCCCTGCCCCCAGTGAGAGGGGCGGGCCTGTGGAACCAAGAGGACACTGCAGAAACGACGCCACAGGACTTCTGAGACTCGGTCATAGGAGACACAGCGGCTGCGTCTCCCTCTGTCTCGGATCCCTAGCTCTGGGGGAAGCCAGCAGCCATGTTGTGAGGATGCTCAAGCAGTCCTGGGGAGGGGCCCGCGTGACAAGGAGCTGAGGACTCCTGCTAGGCACCAACACCAGCTTGCCAGCCACAAGAGCGAGCCACCCTGGAAGACCCCCGGCCCCACCTGGCCCTCAGAGGACTGCAGCCCCCCTGGGAGCTGGACTAGCAACCTCAGGAGAGACCGTGAGCAGAGCTGCCCAGCCGCGCTGTCCCCCAGTTCCTAGTCCACAGAACTGTGAGCTAACACAGGCCTGTCGTGTGTTAAGTCCCCGGGTTTCGAGGCCACTGGTTATGCAGCGACAGAGAACCAAGACTCACATGTGGCCATACCCCTGAGAGAGGAGAGATCATGCAAAAAGCAGCTGACTCTTTCGACAAGCCTTAGTCCAGCCTCTGCCTGGGGCCCTGCACTGTGCTGGCCTCTCCGTCGTCAGGTCCCTTCCCTGCAGGGGCAGACGCTCTGGGTGCGAATCGATTAAACTCCCCCTGGAAGAGGTAGGTGTCACAAGCACAAGGACACCTGAGGGGGACTTTTCAAGCATCTGAAGGCAGGAAAGGATGAAGGGGTGGAACAGAGATTGTAGCTGCATCTCATAGGAAGCATCCAATGCAGAGACATAAACTGGCCTACAGAGGATATAACACTTTTTAAAAAAGCTATTTATTAACAACAAAATTTGGCAATATTTCCTAAAAGTTTGGATTTCCAGCTTCTCTTGAAAATCGAAAACTCTGGCAACCACACATTTGTTCTTGGTGACAACTGGGCCGAGTCCCTGCCCCCTTAAAGGCCGCACCTGTGTGCCACCTGCTCCATCCTTACCAGCTCACCGACTTCACCTGCCTGGCCCTGCAGCGTCGGAGTTTGTGACCCCTGGGACCGGGGCCGGAGGCAGAAAGACAAGTGGAGTGTCTAAGCAAAATTACCGTTTTCAGCTGTGTGTTGGGGACTTCTGAGGGGTGTAAAACCAGTTTCCTTTTATTAAATAAGGAAGGTTTCATCAACAGCTGCCCCAGAATCAAGGGACACCTTAGAACTAATGAGGAAGATAAAACAATAATTCCACTTTACATTAAACAGCACGAACTTTAATCGGAGAGCCGCCGTGTCAAGTTCACGCGACGTCTGTGCATAAAGGTCTTCATTACACAAGCCTCAGCTGGGGGGGAAGTGCAGCGCTGGAGGCCCGCTCTGCTGATCTGGCTTTTTCCCGTAACAATAATTCACAATAACAGAGGAAAGGAAGGCTCTGGCGCCATAACTCAGGGAGTATCTGCTGGATCCTTCCCTCCTACAAGATACAATAATATGCCCTTTTTTGGCCTTCTCCCAACTCTCCGTTTGAAACAGGATTATAATCAGTTTTCAGAGTGGCTTACTCAGGAATTAACTAGCCAACCACGGGATAACTGATGCTCGGGCAGTTCTATGCAGGCTTTGCAAATTTTTAGAAGAGAAATGTAATGTTAACAGCATTGTGCTCTTAAAAATATTCTTTCTAAACAGTCAGGGAGGGGGCTGGGTGGGAGGAGGGGGGCCTGGTATGCTTAAAATGCTGCCTGAGGTGGTTTTATGTTAAGAGAAAGACACTCTCCTGCCTCCCCACCCCACCCACCCTACTCTCGGGGAACATTACTGAGTGATTATGTGGTAAACTCAACCACCAGTACTTATTGAGCTTGTTATATGTTCAAGACTCAGCTAGACAGTGATACAAAGTCATGGCTTCTGTTCTCAAGAAGCTTAGCATTGTCCTGGCTGGGTAGCTCAGTTGGCTAGAGCATCTTCCTGATACTCTAGGGTTGTGGGTTCAATCCCCGGTCAGGGCACATATAAGAATCAACCAATGAATGCATAAATAAGTGAAACAACAAATCGATGTCTCTCTCTCTCTAAAAAAAAAAAAAAAAAAAAAAATCAATAAAAAAAAAGCAGCTCAGCATTCGGTGCACATGCACAGAAAGATGAATATACAGACAGAGGTAATATATGTCAGAGGCCAGCTACTTTTACAGAGAACAATCACTGTCCCCCAGTCAGCAAATCTTTATGGAGCATCTGCTATGTGCTGGGCACTGAGCACCTGGCAATGAACAAGGGAAGATGGTCCCTGCCCTCATGGAGATTAAACTCTAGTGGACTTCAGTAGACGCACTCCAGGCTGGGAAGAAAGGGGGAGGATTCAGAAAGGTGGGAGGGATTTAACATGACCATCAGGGATGGGGACACTTCAGGGCATCTGGAGGAGCAAGAGGGCCTGCAGGTCAGAACAGAATAAGCAAAGGTGCAGTGACAGATGCAGGACCGAGCGGGAGGACAGGGAGGGGCATCAAGGGCTGGGGCGGTCTGAGTGAGGGCCCATAAGACCAGGGTAGCAAGCACCGGGTCTGTACTTCCTGTGCCCCAGCCCTGAGGGGAGACAACAAACTATTCTTCAATTCCTTCATCAGAAACCACGGGCGTCTGTTTCTACACATGAGCAACTGGAAAAGATGGTGCTGAGGATTGTTAAACGTTGTGAAATGCACAGTGGGTTTGGAGATTTTATGGGGCCAGCCACACCTCGCACGCTGCCACCGCATACCTGAAGGGTGTGACACAGAGACTCAGGAGAGACAGCTACGGAGAGGGGAGAGGCGAGCAAAGGACATGAGCTACCACAGCTTCAAGAAGTGCAGGCTGGGACGACTGACTTGGAGTGATGGAGGTCTCCAAGTTTCATGTGGCACCGGCAAAGCCTTTCCACCTGGACAACGTTGCTTCCCAAAGGCTGGGGGAAAGCAAGCCGCGCTCCCTTGGCCCTCAAGACTGCATCTGTAGTGGCGCAGCGACGGTTTTATGCGTGTGCATGCGTGGTAAAGCAAAGCAGCAAAACAGGCAGGGGCCTGATGGGCCCACGTGGGTCCATAGGGTTAATGGCACGGGATCCACACCCAGGCTGCTGCTCCACGGATGAGACTCTATAAGTTAAACATCAGTAGCCCTGGCTGGGTAGCTCAGGTGGTAAGAGTATCACTCTGATATGCCAAGGTTGTAGGTTTGATCCCCGGTCAGGGCACAGACAAGAAGCAACTACTGAATGCATCAATAAGTAGACCGACAAATCCATGTTTCGCTTTTTCTCAAAAACAAAACCATTAAAAACGCATCTCTGGAACTGCTGAGTGCATTTGGGAAGCGGTGGGCCCCCTGCAGTGGGCCTAGTCCTGGCAGAGGCTTTTCAGAACCTGCCATCTGGTCCCCGGGGGCTTCCCCTTCAAAGGCACCCTGTAAGGTCCCCATGGAGTGGGCGCAGCGATTGGTGAGAGATCGAAAACTCAGCAGAGAGGACAAGGGGGTTGTGGCTTCTTATAAGTCCCACAAAACCCCGGTATTTTTAAAAAGCGTGCTCGTCTCGATATTCCTGCTGATGGCAACTCTTGAGCCCCTCCCTGCGTCACCCACCCAATGTTTATTTTGGGAGCAGTTAAAGTCAAGAGAAAAGCTATCAAAATGAGTTAAACAAAAGCTGCTGAAGGGTTTCCCCGTGAGTGGGAGGCTGAGTAGGGTGATTTCTAGAGTTCTTGCCAACGCCGTGATTCTGGGATTCTATTAATGCTCCCTCCTGATCACACGTAAGGACAGATTTACAGGCGAGGAGCAACGGGAGGGAGCTCGCCTGCGTGAGGGGCTGTTGCCACGGTGGAGGCGCTCACCTGGAGAAGGAAGAGCTCACCTGGAGAAGGAACTGTCTCTGGGGATGGGAGTCCCAGGCCTGGGGCTGACGGACCCATGAGCAAGTTACCGAATTCGAGGTGCCCAGGAGGTAGAGGGTTAACGGCGACAGCCAGGCACAGGCCGCAGTAAATGCAAAGCAGGGGAGGAGTGGAGGGGAAGTGCTGGATAAGGCAAACAAATCAAGAGCAAATGAAGCAACTTATGATAAATAAGCAAATATTCATCTTCCCTTTGGAACAAAGGAAAAGATTTATCATAAATTAAGTTGCAAGTTCCAGGGCAAAGATGGTTAGTGGAGAGTTCACGGGGGCCTTTCTGCTGGGGAAGGAGGCGCCTGCCCGGTGGCCTGTCCTCCGCAGTGGCTTCCTCTTATCTCACACTGGGAGGTCTTTGCTTTTCCTCCCCCCACCACGCACGGGTCCCAGGCTGCCCCTTCATGAACGCGCACTCTCATTCTCTCCACTGACAGACTGCTCTCACGTAGAGTCTGCACAACCTCTTCCTTCATTTTCAAAGTAATTCGCAGATCCAATTTAAAATGTATGATTACAGTTGTACTTTAGAAACATAACTACCCGTGGATTATAATTTTGAAGCGAGAGCGCTCTCCAGACGGGCCCCTGGAGAACTGAGGGGCACTGTGAAGGCTGGGGGCAGGGAGACTGGAGTCAGGCCTGTGCGATGATTTAATGCTGGATGAGGAGCCCACCCCAGAGAGACTGGGGACACTGCTCTGACACACCACCATGGACCAGCTTCCTTCTTTGGGGATCGCTGGCCTGCTCCTCAGTTTCCATCCTTAGCTGCTTCTGCCTTTGACAGCGAACCCTCCGTTGATGTCTGACTCACTTTGAAAATCCCTCTGGGTCTATTATGTGTTTTGCTGGCTTTCTACTGATTTCCCCCATCATCCTCTTTCCTGGCTCTTCTTTCTTCCCTTGCTTCCTTACTCTGAACAAGGGGTTCCCCTGCCCCGCCCCCTGCCACCACCCTGGGGGCCTCCTTCACTGTCAAGTGTCAACAGTGAGCCAGCTGCATCTCCAGCCCCTACCTCCCTTGGGTTCTAGGCCCACATTCTCACGGCTGATGAGGCACAGTCACACCTCGGTCCTCATCGAACTCGTCCGACCTTGTCCTGATTGCACTTTGACGAGAAAAAAGTGTTTCAGCACTCGGCGCTTGCTTGGGACTTGTGGCACTTGCTAAAACTTGTATGAGTCATGACACTGCCTTGTGAGAGAGAGCGCTTCGTTGTTCGGTACTCGTCGGTTACAGCACCGGTCACGTGTTTCGGAACGAATTAACAACAGGTACCGAGGTACCACTGTCTCTCTATTTGGATGCTTCAAATCGACAATCCCCCCCCCTCCAAAATGGGGTTCCCTTCCAAACCACCCCAGTTACCCCAGTAGAGCCATTTACTTTTCCATCTTCACAGTGAGGACCCTGTGCCCACCACGTCTTCCCTTCCCTTGTCCTCGCCAGTCTCAACGTCACTACCCCCGTGGCCTCGCCCGGGTTGCTGACCCAGTCCCGGCGCTGGGTTCTCTGCCTCTCATCTTCCCCCTTTCCCATCCGCACACTGCCGCCAGACTCGGCTTCTAGAACCGCTCCCATCGCACCACTTCCCTTCTTCGCCAGCAATTTGCTTATCACATGAAATCCAAGTTCTAATTGTGTCCCTGGCCCCTGAGCAGCCAGCCATCCTTGTCTCTGTGCCCCGCTGTGTTTCTCTCCGCGCAATTCGTAACTTCCTCTCCTTTCGGGCCAGAATCTTCGCTTCCTACTCCACACTGTTGTGTGTGTGGCTTCCTCCATCTGAAAACGCCTTCTCCATCTTTTCTACTCAAATCCCCAACATCCTCTGAGCTCGGTCCTCCTCGCAGCCCTGGTGGCAGAGCCTTTGCGCCTCCCCCACCCTTCTGCTCCATCATGAGCCTCACGCTGCGCTCGGGCTGCCTCACCTGCTGACACTCCGCAGACAGGCTCTTCCGTTAGACAATATTTGCCTCAGCATCGCGGGTCGTAATCACGCTCGGGTTCACCCGGATGTCCCTCGGACCTTGTCTGTTTGATTTCCACTTTCCTGGCCCAAATCCCCAGGCCTTAGCAATGCTGAGTGTTCAGACCTCATCTTCAGCTTCCTCATCTCTAGATAAAGCCAGGACCTGTGCATCCTGCCTCCCACTGAATGATCCCTGGACCAATCTCCTGCTTGCTAGCCCCTCGCCCTTGTTGGCCTCTGGTTACCCAGTCCTGTCTCTGGCTCAATATTCAGCTGCAATTCTTCCCCCACCCAGGAATTTCTTTGGAGCATTCCAGAACTCTCTTCTTTTCCTTCACTCACCTTCCATTAAACTTGTAGCAGCTCGATTTCTCCAATGAAGCTGCAAGGTCCTTGATGAAAAACTAGGGCATCTTCTTTTCGAGGACACCCACATCCCTGAACACAGTGTCACCGTATAATTGGTGCTCACCCAAACCCAGCTGGCTGATTTATTTTGTCTCGCACCACGCAGACGGCCACCCTTCCTCCAGATGCTCTTTACGAGCTCTTGATTAGTGACCTGAGAGATTTGGGTTCCACACCGGACTCGGCTGCTCACCTACTCTGTGTTTCTGGTTGAGGCACTTCAGTGTTTGTGGCCAGGTTTACTCAACCGTAAAACTGGTAAGAACAATCCTCACCTGGTCACCTTGTGTACTGGGGTGAAGATCAGCTGCGCGTCCACCTATGTGGAAGTCTGTTCCTTTAATTCACTCACTCAGCCACTTGGCATATGCTCTACAAATGACCAGGCAATTGATGATGGACCAAGAGTTTTCAATTCAAGGTGAAGGAAACTCTTTGTAAATGTCCTAGAGAAGTATAGTAGCTTTCTGTGCACCCTTTGCAAGTAAAAAGGGTGGATCGTTCCACTACTGACACATGAAAAAGAAAAAAAAAAAAGAGTTTTCAATTCCACTGAATCATTTTCATGGATTGATTTCCACAAGAAATAGAAAAGCAAAACCCAACTTTCCTTCATAGAAACTAATTTCATGCTAACACTTCTGGAACATATCTGTTTTATAAAACCGGAACTGGGAGATTTGACAGAGAGGGGCTTTGGAAGCACAGATGAGGCTTATTGATAAAGGAGACAATCAGAGTTCTGATGCACAGAGCAAAGACGAGGGCGGAAGGAGACCTTGCTTCGGCCACTCCTAGTTCCGACTGCCCGCGATTCCCGCTCCTTTCTGCAGAGCCCCAGCACACCGCTAAAATGCTTGTGGACGTTACATCGGAAAGTCAGTCTCGGGACTGCCCGTCTTTCCCAAGGAGGGCTCACGGCCGAACCACAGAACACAGCAAATGACCTCGCTAGGCAGTGTCACCCCAGGCGGCCAGGAGAGAAGCTGATTCGTTACACACAACAGACGTCTGAGGGCAGGAGGGCTAATTCTCCCCGGGAACCCAGGCTGGGTGTTGACCGATGGACATATTTCTCACTGAGGTCAAGAGCCTGTGGCTGACCAAAACAATTGGGATCCTGCTTCTTTGCTGCCACCAGGGCAAGGGGGCCGGGAGGGGCTGTCTTTATTGAAGAGCACTACCTTAATAAGCTCAGTCGCTTTCCTGTGTCCTTGAGTCCACATTTCCCTCACTGCCCTACTTTCTTTCCAGGGAGTGGCCCGTTTCTTAAACACCTTCCCTCACGTGCACCGCAATCAGGCCATCCAAACCGAACTCCGCTCCATAAGCATGCTCAGGAATGCGTTTCGTGCAGCTGAGGACTTCACGGGCACAACTGAACGGCAGTCAGTTCTTTCTGTACTTGTTCAGGTCATAACCAATCTTCTTCAAGTCCTTCCTTTTGCCAAATTTCTCCAGGCCCTGAGCCCAGGGGTCAAAGCTCTGGTCGGTCAACCCAGCTCCATGCCCAGGCTGCAGCTGCAGCTTTTGTAAAGTCTACAGTGAGACTCTTCCCTGGGCTCTTACTGTCCCAAGTCAGGTCTCTGGTTAAAATGATCAGCGTGTCACCTCATGTCATCTTACTTAGAGCTTCTGCAGGAGGAATCCCGTTTTCTTTTACTCCCTGTCCTTGGCCTAGACCATGAGCCTTCCTTCAAAGGGTGTCTCTCCAGCCTGTGAACTTCGGGTTGGCTAAAGCAGAATTCTGCCTCTTCTCTGCCCTTCCTTCCTGTGTTGCCTATAATCCTTTATTCAATTCTTTCTGACCCCTCTTCCTACTCCATCATCAGGCATATAGCTAGCTCATCTTTACTTAGTTTAGCCTCCCCTACAACAGACCTGGCTTACAGTTTCATAAGACGCATTACTGTATATTAAAGCCAACACCTAGGCTTCACCCCCCTGTTTATAATTTGAAGACTGAGATTCCGAGTTGAAAAATCACCTCTGGATGGGTTATTATTTTTTTTAAGACTTTATTTATTTAATTTTAGAGCGAGGACAAGAGAAGGAGAGAGGGAGAGAAACATCAGTGTGTGGTTGCCTCTCATTTGGCCCACACCGGGGACCTGGCCGGCAACCCAGGCATGTGCCCTGACTGGGAGTTGAATCAGCAACCCTTTGCTTCGCAGCCTGAGCTCAATCCACTGAGCCACACCAGCCAGGGTGGATGGGTTATTTTGACAAGAAAACTTTTCATCAAATACAAAGAGTTCCCTGGCTGGCAATGCAAACTTTTCCAGAGGCTCCTATCTGGGTGCAGCCTCACCATTCATGGGTGCTACTTCTGACTCCTGAGAAACCAGTGAGGGGAGGGAGTGGGGACGAGGTGGCACTGGGGAAAATCGAAAAGCCTTTGGGGTTTCAAATGGGACACAGCAGATAAACCAGATATATAATGAATGTTTGGACTTCAGAGTCTCAGAATGAACTCAAACAGAATTTGCATGACCCAGCTGAATTTCCTATCGTGTCTACCTCAGGACATTGGCTTTTCCCTCACACACCATGATTCAGACTTTGGCCAAACCCTCTCTTTAAAAAGAAATGAGAGATAATAGAATTAAAATCATTGTTTGCTCCACGCCCATCAGGCGCTGGGCCAGAGGCCGATCTGAGGTCAGCAGACACAGCCCCATAGTTTGGGCTGTTACTGCCATCAGGCCTGCAGGGCTTTGCTTACGCAGGAGTGGGACCTTGCACCTGTACTCACGTGTTCTCAAGAGCCCAGGTGCTTCCAAATCCTATTTAAATGGTTGACTTCATTTGTGATTCATAGTTCTTTCAGCTAGTGCTGAGAATGGACTAGGAGCCACCTCTTGCATGGGGCTAGCCAGTTTAGATGCATAACAAGGAAAGAATTATTCCCAGGAACAGAAGATAGCCGTTTCCCTGGCAGATCTGGTGACAAGAGAAACGGACAGGCCCCAGATCTTGGCAGGCGACAGAAAGTGGTTTGAGTACCAAGGGGAGCTGTGTACAATGCAGGGAAACAAACATGGTTGTGTCCTTCCTAGATCTGTTCTTTCACATTCCAAAGGACCACGGCTTCTGCCAGACCAGATCAGTGGTGTGCTGGTGCATTGACACCGGCTGGGGTGGGGCTGGGCCGATCCCAGAACTTTTGGGGACTTCTGTGGTGTAAATACTGCCCCTGTGGCCAATTTCAAGCCACCCACAGTTGAACCACTAGCTCTCAAAATTCTCGATTATTTAACATGCGGTTCCCGAGAGCTAGACGATCCACACTTAGAAACCATGAAGTACAAGCCTAGACCCAGGCGCTGTTCTTCTGAATCCCTGACAAGCCGTGCACTGAACCTCTGCTTAATCCTCCAGTGATGGGTTTCTCACCCAGATCTGCTCACCCTCGAAGTCCCTCTATGTGTCCCTGGAAGGGTGCACGACAAATCCCCCTGTCTGTGGCATCTTCAACCTGGCAACCCTCAACACATTTGAAGACAGTTATCCTGAACCTCGAGGTGTTTGTTCTCCACGCTGAACAAACATTCCCAGGTCCTTCAACCACCAACGTTCACATCAAAAGTAAAACTGCTCCCTCCAAAAAAGTGAACATAACATGTTCCATGAGTAACATGACCAGAATATGATAAAATGAGACTATTACCTCCCTCGTTCCAAATACAATGTTTTTCTCACTCGTTCCTAGATGGCACTGACCCTTTTGACAGCCGTCTGGTAACCGACCACTCATCGTTACATAATTATCTCCCCCCAAACCCCTCCACCCACCCCAAGGTCTCTTAATAGGCTCTACAATTAATTCATGTTTCTCCCATGAACTGATTTAAAAAGGAAATCCGTGCTGAGACTATTATTCTCACTAGCTGTTGTATGGTTAGCTTGGCTCATGCTTCTGCCTTACTGTGATCTTTTCCAACGCTGGTTCTATCACTTGGGAGAACTTAGTTATTCTCCCAAAGTTTGTGTCGCCCACAAGCTTGGGAAACAAGCCTTCTATGTCCCCACTGAATTCACGCACACAGACAGCACCCGGTACCCTGAGGCGTGCTGGAAGAGGCTTCCCTCCAGGTGGGGCAAGTCTCTAACCCAGCGCTCTCTGAGTGTGGTCTTCCCACCAGCAGCAACTCAACCCTAACACTGGCCAGTCTGTGTTTCTTCATCTTGCTCCCAGAATTCCAAACATTTGTCAAAGTCAGAAATTTAGAACATACTTTTAGCAGGAAAGTGCTATGTAAAGCCAAGGATTTGCCTACTATCTTCTCCTGCAGATCTATCCCTTCCAAGAATGTTATGAAGAAGATAAATGGAATCCAGTTGGCATGCTTCTCCTCAGCCAGGTCACATGGGCACCTTGGGACTGTTCTGTAGTTTCTTATAAACCACTTGACAAATACGCCTGATTAGAATTTTCCTGGAAATTGAGGACAAGTTTCCCACTCAGGTTCCTTACCAGGGTTCCTGGAAGTCTTTCCCTGGCTCTCCCCTGTATGCAAAATATCCTGAGTCTCTTCCCTGATTTCCAGGGCCCTCTGGCATCTGGCCCTGCCTCCTACCTGGCCACCACACCCTTTCAGCTCTATTTCTGGAAGCTTCCACCCTCTAGTAGACCACCAGTTTCGCTAATTCCTGCTAACACCTCCATCGGCCCATAAACTCTTTCTGCTTTCTGCCTTGCTAATTCCTATCTGATCTTCCAGGTGCAGCTCAAGCAGGAAGTGTTTCCTCTCCATTCTGGTCCCCACTGACCTTTGCCTCCTTTAGAGAGAATTCATTGAGATGTTCCCCAGCTGTGGAGTTAAGACTAATGGTCTTTGTGACCTGGGAGAATGAACTGGAGATCACCAAGCTGAGCTTTTTTTTAAGCTCCGAAGGGAGTTTACACTCACAGCCCTAGCAACAGCATTGCTGCAGGGCCATGGGACCTGGGTCTTTTCTGTCACTTAGGAGCTGGATGACTTCATGGGCTCTTCAACCTCCTGAGGTTCAGACAGGAGACTAGACTGAAAGTTCCTGAGAAACTGAAGAGGTCTACCCAGCTGTAGTCTACTGGCATCACTACGAGTCTACACTGAAGGGCGTATACTCACAAGCTCGTGGGTGAAGAGGGGCTTCTGGCCGGGTGGACGTTAATGCTATTTATATGCATCAGGGACCAAACAGACTTGGACTAATAGCCTCAGGTAAAACTGGGGTCCCCGAGACATTAGGAACAAACAGCCTGTTAAAGTCCAATTTAATTAGACTGGGGGTAAAATGTAAGAGGTCCTTCCTTAGCACTTCCCACGTTCGCACCTGAAGAAGCCTAGTGACAATGTAACTGACAAGAAGCCACAAGCCTAGAAACCCAATTTCTGTCGCCTGGCTTCTCTCTAGCTCACAGGAGACGCCGCACGGCCTTCATTTCAGGAGTGCTCAGAACCTTTTCTTTTCACGCTCCGCTGTCAAGCATTCGGCACAGGCAGGCCGCAGCGGCGCCGGTGCCCGGGACTCCGAGAGGCCTTGCTCCCAACGAGGACCCTCTCTCCTCCCACGCGGTCACTTGCCTGGGTGCTGCTCTCCCTCACACCTAGCCACCCAGGCTTCTCCTGAACTGCAATCCCCTCACTGCCACCGCCCCCCCCCTCCCATTTTCCCTTGTCATCTGCTTTTTTTCTGTTCTCCTTTCTCAACTACTCCCATAAGCTCTTTTTCTGCAAACCAAACTCTCCCCTTCGTTCCTACAGGTGGTCTCTGTCCTCACCGCTGTGTTAGAACATCCCTTTGGAGGACGCTGAGAGTCCCCTCTGCTGGTGGGGAAGGGGGTCTGCGACCATGCTGCCACCCTAGATTTCTCTGCGGTCCCCTTCCCTGCTCCACCATTAACTTATCCCTTCCTTGGCTTTCAGCTCCTTTCCTTCTGCACATCAACTCGTCGGAAGCACAAAACCCTGGCAAATCTAATCTCTGGTCCTAACTGCTCCCGAGCTCTAGCCTTTAATTGTCGGCAGGAACGTCCTACTGACACGCGATACTGACAACCCAGGCGGCTGAGAATCCCTTCTCTGATCTTATTATAGGCACCTCGTCTCCAGTTTATCACCAACGCCACCGTAACAACAGTTCCCAAAGGCTTAGCATTCCTCTCGGCTCTTCCCTTGGTTGCCCTTCTTCCTCCTTATCTCACATCCGCTGCTTCGTAAAACCCAGCAGATTCCTTTTCTGCAGCTCCGACTGCACGGTGCCTTCCCCGTTTTCTCAGCAGACGCCCTAGCTCCGCAGGCACTGACCCACTTCTCCCGTCTTTAGCCTCCCGGCCCCGTGAACCAATCAACCCATCGCTTAGTCACAATTTTTATTCTATCACCCACTTCCCCAAATCCACAACTGCTCTTTATTCTCCTCACATTACCAAGCTCATCCCCTTTAAATGAGCACCTGGCACCTAACTTTCCCCTACACGCACAGTCACTCCACCTGGGACGCCCAGTGCCATCTGCTTCGTTAATCTGACCCTGCCACTCATTTGTTCAAGAGTGCCCTGCACTCGGTTCCGCCAAGTGCTTGTGATGTGGCCTGTTCTTCCTTAGCTTTGAGACCGTTCTTTGGTGGTTGCTTCCAGCTAGACAGTAAGCTCTTTAAAATCAGTAAGCAGATCTTTTTTTTTTTTTTTTTTAAACACGGAGATGCCCAGATGGTTCTTTCAAGATTGCAATCACTCAACAGGCTGTGCTGATGGGCACTGACTGTTAGTAGGCAGAAGGCAATTTCTACAAGGGCTCGCAATAACATCTGATCCAAAATATATCAAGAAAAGGAGAGAAAGGACATTAAGAGCAAATATTTTACCTGTTTGGGCCCTCCCTCCTCTAATAAGAAAGTCAGCAAGAGTATTAGTTAAATCAGAGTTTTAAATGGGGTGTGGAGGCCAAGCCGTCACTTCACCTGCACCCCCGTGACCACGGGTCCAGGCCCCTGAGTCGAGTAGAAGGGGGGCCAGCCCTCACAGGAGCGGCTCTCCCTGTGATAATGCAGAAAACCCAGGATTCCCTGGGACCATTAAGACCCTCTGGCACTTCTGAAAAGTCAAAGGTCAGGTGGCCAAATGTCAGTTGATGTCCTGGTAAATGTCATCTTCTTCCTTGAGGCTTTAACTAGACAGATAAGACACTACAGAATGAATTGTCCCACTGTGTAAATGACTTTTTGGGGGTTGGTAAGGGACTTTTGAAAATGCAGTCTTTCAGGACGCCACAAGTGAATGCCGTTCTTTGTTAAACAGCACCAAAATACCACGAGACACCTTATTTTTGGTGATAGGACATGCAATTACTGACTGATCCCTTCTATTCCTCCTGACAGTGCTATGTAGCAAAAACAGAAATATATCAAACAGCTTTGCAACAATATAAAAAAACCTAAAGAAAAAAAAAAAAATCCATATCCCTGCCCTGGGTGGTGTGGCTCAGTGGATTGAGTGTCGGCCTGAGAACCAAAGGGTCGCCGGTTTGATTCCTGGTCAGGGCACATGCCTGGGTTGTGGGCCAGGTCCCCAGAAGGGGGCGTGCAAGAGGCAACCACACATCGGTGTTTCTCTCCCTCCCCCTCATTCTAAAAATAAATAAATGAAATCTTTTGAAAAAAAAAAACACCCATATTCCTATAGTTAAAATCCAGAGTCTAGCAACTATTAAAATTCTGTTTTTCAAACTTTTATTCTTCATTGCTCATTTGCTGATTTTCGTTGTGTCTAATATTCAATATTTAGAAGCAACAGTTGGATACATAGAGACAGCTTTTGCAAAATTAATTACTTGCAATTTTAAGCAATGAGATTGTCAAGTAAAAGGACGTAAGAATATTTATGACTGCTGGTAAGATTTGTGCAATTCTTCTAAACTGACCTTTAGAAGGACTGCACAAATATATAGTTTTAAATTTAATTTTATAATTTTTGATCTATCACCTCTGTGCTCAGTCTCTGCTGCACGATTCTAAATTAGTGACTACCATTTCAGAAATGGCACTGACTTATTGGTTTTAATAATAATAATATAATAATAATAATAATAATAATAAAAATAAAACCCAACAAACAATGAGTTCTTTAAAAAAATTGCCAGCCTCAGGGAAAAATATGTATAAAATGGTTAATTCCCTTCACACAATAAAACGATGTGGTTTCACATGTAATAAGTAGTAAAAACACTCCATTTTACTTTGGGGGACCTTTTAGGTGAGAGAGGAGAGAACATGTATTTGCATGAAACACACACTAATAGAAATCAACAGTGTCCTGTGCAACAATAGCCAGGTAACCTCGGTATTAAACCAACTGAGCCTGGTTAATGTTAAATGTCACGGGAGACAGATGTGATTTACTTTTTATGTATCTAGGTGTCTGGTGAGACATCTCTCACTGGAAGCTCTGATAAATGAGTTTTATCGCCTTTATTTCTTCTCCACTGACTAGAGGAAATTAACAAATTAGCGCTTAATGCCATTCATTTGGTGGTTAAAAGTTACCGACGTTACTCAGATTTTCCGGGACAGTCAGGTCAACGTTAACACTGCACATTCGATTTGGGGACCAGCTGTTCTGTTGAGCGGAGACAAAACCCAGCTTTGAATTCACGTGGTTAAACACGGCACAGTAAAAGGGGCCGGCGATTGTCTTTCCTTCCTCTAAATGCAACTGTTTACAATGATTGGTTTCTGTCTATATGCCTTTCAAATGTCAGGATATTTTAAAAATAATCAAATAACCCTGAAGAATTCAAGTAGTAGGATCCCTTTAACCTGTGCCTTCCCTCGGCAAGGCAGTGAATTTACAGAAGGGCCAATTCAATTTTCTTGTCAAAAGCAACAAACCCAAGGACGGGCCTTAAAGTCCTTTCCTTTGAGTTAATCCGTTTAGCTAACAACCACAGTCAAAAATGGAGGGCTTATCGTTCTGGGTAGGGAGTGACCTTTCCAGAAGAATCCCAGAGCCCTTCTTCCACCCAGGGGGCCACAAGCTATTCTCTGACCAGTGGGCCAGTGTGTACTCAGCCTGCTTTTAAGACATTTAAAAGGATGAAGCATAAACAGAAGCCGTGATCTCTCACTTTGAGAAGTTGGGGATCTGGCAGGGAAGATTAAACCCAAGAAGGGGGAGAGCTGCTCTGTGAGTCCACATAATTAAAGACAGAGGTAACATCAATCAGCCAGTTTTTCTTTTGTACACAGAGACAGAAAGATCTGAAAAATTGTCTTCTTAAATCCAGCCTTTCAAGACTCATTTGTGATAAAAAAAAAAAAAAACCCAAAAACCCCACAAGACTGCAGCAGGATCTTCAAAAATTATCTGTTGAGCATGGTTCATATGCGGGAGAAATTTGGCCAATGGAAGGACAATCACGTGACCCTGTAAGCAAAGTGGGACATTCCTGGGTGTCACTGACTTGTTTCAGGAGCAATGAAACAAAAAAAATTAAGAGATGAAACCTGGCATCATGAAACAGATTATATCTCTCACACAAAAAAGCTTCAATCACGCTGAGCTATGTTAACTGTGATGGGAAAAAAGGAGACCCCAGACGTAAACGAGTTACTACGGCTTTTAGAGGCAATGGATGCAATATAAAGAGCTATTGAGGGCGGTCACACAGCATTGAGGTCAACACCACAGCCAGGCACAGGCGCGCCCAGGGCTGCATTTAAACGGGGATATTCAATAATTAAGCCTTATTTCCTTTGGTGGCACTGTCATTTTAACCTTTTCTGTAGGGACAGGCTGAGACCGAGCGAAGTGGAGCGCAATTAACAGGTTAAATTTATTCTTCACTAGATCTACTAAAAAGTTTGGTTTAAATTACCCTCAAATTGCTCTCAGACATTTGGCAAGTGAGAAGGGACACAATGAGAGCCGAACTTTTCCAACTCTCATAACTGGGCTGAGAGGCTGGCCTGAGATGGCTTAGCAGGCAGACGAGAGGGCTGATCTCCCCCGAGCGGGCACCTTCCACCGCACGGCGGGGCGGCCCCTGCCCCGGGTCTGGGCCCTGAATTACGGGTCAGGGTGCCCTCTGCCTGGCTCTTTCTGGGGGCAAGAGCCACATCATGTAATTATTGGTCATTCCTGTTGACTGCAACAAAGAAAGAAAGGGTCTGGCTGTACCTCTGAGCCCTCGGGTTCAGACGGATTTTTTCCCCTAGCCAAGTTTAAATATCTTGTAGTTTTGATTCCAACTTGGAAAATAACACTCCTAAAACCCACCGTTTGAAGCAGGGAACCAAAGAGTGATTTGCAACAGAAGGAACATTCAGGTGGTTTTATAATACTTGAAAACAAAGTATTACGACTGGAATTCAGTGAAGGGAAAATTGGCCCGTCAAACCATAAGAGCAGACTAGAAAAGTAAGAGGTAGAACAATTAAAAGAAATAGTAATTATACCAAAGACAGGTTTATAGAAAACAACAATGGCGAACTTTGTATTTATAGGCTTACTTGAAAAAGAGCTGCGAATGCGACGCTTTTCTCCAATATTGTGATTCCTTGGTACCCTATCTTTACACCAGTCTCTGTACAGACGCTGCTGAGCGCAGATCAGTCACTACAGCCAATTTAGGACTCTTCATATGATCTGCATGCCAAAATGGCTTACTCTCTCGTAGCTCTTCTGGCTGAGGATTAAGTTTTAATGCAGTCACCTGACTTCAGTTCATTTATTAGAAATGGGCATTGCCAAACTCCTTAGGTGCTACAGTTCGGGTGGGCAATGCAAAAATTGTAATTTCTCCCATTTGTTCACTATTATAGTGCTGGCTTCCAGTGACACGTTTAGATTTTTTTTTTTAAAGACTTGATTTATTTATTTTTAGAGAGAGGGGAAGGAAAGGAGAAAGACAGAGAGAAACATCAATATGTGGTTGCCCCTCATGTGACCCTGGGAATCGAACTGGCGACCCTCTGGTTCACAGCCCGCACTCAATCCTCTGAGCTACACCAGCCAGGCGGATTTTAACATTATAATATCTTGCTCTGGATTTTTATAGGAAGATTTTTATTGATTCCTTATGGGTTGTCTATAGTTCATTCACTCATTCATTCAATATTTATCTAGTGACCACAATGTATGCTGGGCATTGTTGTATTTTTTTTCTTTTCTTTTTTGTTTAAGCCACTGAGTTTGTGGTGATTTGTTACAGCAGCAATAAGAAGCTAATGCATTTCAGATGTCTTAGGGATCTGTGTCTCCCCCCCTCCCATGACAGTTGACATTCAGTATTATTTTGTATCAGTTTTAGGTGGTGAGACAGTTACATAATTTACAAAGTGATCCCCTGCAAATATTCCTGCCTTCATGAAATATTATGAGATATTCTATCTCATAAACCCTGACATGTTGCAATTATTTCAGCTGGCATGAAATTATAAACCATCCTTAATAGGGAAGACCACTGAAGTTTGTAAGAACTGGGAAATTTCTAAATATGTCATGTCAACTAACCATTAATTTACTGTAAAAAGATCCATTCAAGTCCTGACTTCGGAACACGAGGACTTCAAAACAATAACTACAAGTAACATTTTTACTAATCCTGGGGACTAATTAAACTCATTAAGTCAGAATCACAATCTCTTTAATCACCGTGGGCTGTTCTTCTACATGCCGACGTCATCTTTAACTCCTATTATATTTATAAAGAATTTACACTTTTACTATTCTCAGTCGTGGTATGATTTAATATTTTATAACCTGGTATCCTGGCAAAAAATAATGCTAGTTGGAACAAAGCCCATAAGGCAAAATTTATCACCTGCAACAATAGAGGCAAATATTTTAATAGCAATAAATCTGCCTACAACAGGAAGTCCCAGTGGTTAGCACAGTGGTGATGAGAAAAGCAGTGGTTAGAGCATTTTTTTTTAATGACATAAAAAAGGGGGGGGCTGGGGATGAGGATGGTGACTAAATTATATTAAAAACCTGCAGCCATCCCACCTGCTCTAGGGATGCCGGAGACCGAAGGCTGTGAGGTGGAGACAAACAGGAGGAGCACGCTGGCCAGCGACAAATGAAGACAGTGGTGGCAGGCTTCTGACCTTGACAGTGATGTCATCTCATTCCTTTTCATATTCTCTCAGTTTTCTCTCTCCCACGTCGGGGGGGGAAAAGTGCTTCTGAACACACTGCCACATCGCCCCTCTCTGAGCAGTGGCCCTGGCATCTCCTGCTTCTTTTTGTAAGAAGCAATGTTGGAAGATGAGGGATAGGGGAGTCTCTGGGGCCAGAGGGTCTGTCTGGCCATCCATATGGGGCTTTGGGGGGCTGGGGAGGCCCCCTCTAGGCCTCTGGGGGAGGGAAAGATACAGGCTGAGCTGGGCCCTGAATTCTCACTGTTTCAACTGGGTGTTTTCTATCCTTCCAGCTACAATGGAAATAGGTAACCTGAGGAGTTTATTTTATTTTTTTAAAGATTTTACTTATTTATATTTAGAGAGAGGGGAGGGAGAGGGACAGAGAAAGAGAAGGAGAGAAACATCAGTGTCGGTTACCTCTCACATACCCCTTACTGGGGACCTGGCCCACAACCCAGGCATGTGCCCTGACTGGGAATCCAACTGGCAACCTTTCGGTTCACAGGCCAGCGCTCAGTCCACTGAGCCACATCAGCCAGGGTGGAGTCTGTTTTATTTTATTTTTTAAAACCCTCACCTGAGGATATGTTTATTGATTTTAGAGAGAGAGAGAGAGATACACACGCACACACACGCAGAGGAACATCAATGGGTTGCCTCCTGTACGCACCCCAACCAGGATCAAACCTGCAACCTTGCTATGCGCCCTCACCGGGAACTGAACCCACAGCCCTCTGGAGTACGGGACGATGCTCCAACTGACCGAGTCACCTGGCCAGGGCTGAAGTGGTTTGTTTTAAAATCTTTTATTTCCAGCAAATTGTCTGGCACAGGGTAAAGCCCATTCGTATAGGATGTTCAAAAACGTGTTGACTTTTGGCTTGGAGATATTAACTATAAACGTCACAGAGAAACTACGCCACAGAGAGCCAACAATAATAGTGATGCCAATAGTGAAAAGTTGTGTGACATTATCAGTTCATAGAGTCTTCCCTACGCTGTCTCATCTGGTCCTCAGAACTGTGCTGGAAGTCTGCTTGTCAATCAGCTCACTGAGGTCAGATTTCACTTTGCAAAATGAGGGGTGATTTTTGTTTTTGATCTTTTAACCCTTCTCCATTATCCCACACATAGAGCGATACGAAGAATTAAAAGGTAAACGATACGGTATTGATTAGCTAAAATGATGACTAAAAGTAAAGAGACATCCGTGAGAGCAGACAGCCCCAATCCAGGCAGGGGTGTTCAACCCGGGGTCTGGGGGCTACACCCAGCCTAGCATGGCCGTGAATGGGGCCCAACACAAAATCGTAAATTTATGTGAAACGTTACGAGATTTTTTGTGATTATGTGTCACAGTGTATTTATTGTGTAGCCCAAGACAACTCTTCTTCTTCCAGTGTGGCCCAGAGACGCCAAAAGGTTGGACACCCCTGGTAGAGGGTGAGGTGTGAGCTGAGCCTGAACAAACACGGTTCTGAAGAGAAAGTGCCAACGGGAGGGGCTTTGTTTGTGGATGGAGCAGGAAGAAAAAGCACAGATGTGGGAATCAGGTGAGCTGTGTGGAGAAAAGTAAAAATGGACCCCACGCAGGATGATCTAGTCTAGCCCCAAGCATCAAACCCGCTATAGACCCAGCTGTGCCTTCTTTCAAAGAAGACGGATGAACACAGTAATCATATTAATCAATTAGTCTTCTGTTTTCAATGTCAATGCCCAGAGCAAATTAATTACTTCATTAAGTAGGAGATTCTCTCTTGATTTAGGTCATTAATGGATATTACTAAGTGAAATCAGATCTGTGTTTCCAAGTTGAGAACGAGGTGCTAGACATGAACTTGAAGCTCCCGCCCCCCTGTACCCAGACTCTCTCTGGAAGGGCCACCGAAGTGAACTGTCCTTAGAGTCCCGATGCTTCAGCATCTGCCTCTGTCAGTCTTAAAACTAACCCTGGGAATGGATGCTTTCGCCTTGACTGCGTTTGCGCCATGTCTGACTTTAGTTTCATTGCACTGAGGTGACTGATGAGGGCCTGTTAACTGCTTTGTCTGAGGGCTGCTGTGCCTCGGACAGAGAGGCTGCTCCTACAGTCCGCAGCCTGCTGCAGTCTGACCAATGGTGGGACGGGACAGTATCATCACCTGACAATCCGAAAAGACTACTTCCGCTCAAAATATCACTCTACCCGTTTGAACTAGGAGAGGGCGAGGGTGTCTAGTTTGGGGGACAAAGTGTGCCAAGGCGACCCTCGGGTGAGGCCCAACGTGGCGCACTGTCCTCAGGGATGCCTGTACAGGAGGCCGTAGGAAGCTCCACCCAGCCCCTTCCCTAGAGGAGTGATCCCCCCACGCGCCCTTTCCCCACCACACCTCCGCTTAGGCCGGCCTCCCAGGCCAGAGGGCCTCGTGCGCACCTCCACTGCCACGACGGTGCTGAGGTGATGGCACTCACCCTTGTTTATTCCTCTACAGCAGAGCTCAAGAGGTCGGCAAGCGCTTTTTCACAAAGAAACATAATAAATACTCTGGCCCAGCCGGCTATATGTTGCAACTACTCACCCCTGTGGGCATATGGCACCTGGTCACTGAAATGAGAAGACGGAGCTGACCCCTTCCCGGGAATCCCGAGAGGCTCCCTGGGCTGCCCCACGCCAGGCCTTCCAGCCAGAGACCAGTGTCCTCACTCTCAGTGTTGACAGCCAAAGCCCTACCCTTGCTTCTGCCCACTTCGCAGGCCTCTCCGCCACCACACCCACCTGCTCTCCCAGCCAGCCCCGGCTGCTGACCTCTGTCCCTGCTGTGTGCTGGGCCCCTGCCACTGCCAAGCGCTGGGTACACAGAGCAGAAGGCGGGCTCCCGAGTGTGAGCATTCCAATCCAGCCGGGGCGACAGGGAGGTGGAAGAGAACCTCGAGAGAGTGAAGGGGCCGGAGGACAGTCCCCTCCTCTGACTCCCTGCAGCCCCTTTCTCTACAAGGAAGCTCATGTGCTTCAGTGTTCACACCGCACCTCACTCACGCCGCTCCTGGAGCACAACGGGTACTCCAGGACATTTACCAAACTGAACTTAAGTAAATTTAGGTGAATAGTGCCTTATGCCTGCCTGGCACACGGATGCAGAATGTAGAGCCCTCAAGTGTCTCAGCATGTACACACTGTGCACGCTAAGGTGATGGGAGAGACCTCTGAAGAACGTGGCGGTAAAAGAAGCAGGAAATAAATATGAGCTAGAGGCTGGCATGCAGGTCTATTTTTCACACACACACACACACACACATATATATATAATCTATTAATTTTTTAAAATCCTTACTCGATACATTTATTGATTTTCTTTTTTAGAGAGAGAGAAACATCGATTGATTGCCCCTTTCCAGGTGTGTGACCTGGTGGGGAATCGAGCCCAAAACCTTTCTGGTGCACAGGATGACGCTCCAACCATGGGGCCCCCCTGACCAGGCTTATCCGTACATCAAACAACAACATCACAACAACTCTGGCCATCCTCCGGCCAGGGGCAGGGCACAAGCGAGTGTGAAGATCACACCAAGGAGACGGGGCTAATCCGAGGAGATCAGAGAAATATAAATGAGGCTGTGGAATCGGCTTAGGAACACCATGTGCTTGGAGGTACCGATCTCCACGTTCAACCCCCCAGCGAACCACCCTCACGGGCCCTGCGGGCCACAGATGTGCCGCACCTGCTGGGTGAAAATTCCATGCCGGCTTACAAAGCCCTGTTAGAAGCACTCAAATTCCTAGCCATTTCATTATTTGTCATTCTGCGCATGTTAATATTTCTTTTTGTTTTCCTACTGAAGCTTGAAATTAACATGGCTTTTTGTTTATTTCTTCATTTCTGCACCCTGTCAGCTCATCTCAGGGATGCATTTGGTTAGTTGGCGGCTACAGAGCCAAATCAAGATGCACCCAAACTCCCCCTCACCCCCCACGTGGACAAGGAAAAGGCTGGGCATAAAAATACATGTTTTTTAACCTCTCAGAAGTAGAACATTCAGCTTAAAATAAATATTTAACACCTAGGACGCCTTCATCAAGAATCATTTTGATGCGGGCATTAGTTTTCCTGCATCTCCAAAGCCAGAATCCTGGGGAGCCCAGCTTTCCGCAGATGATGGTGAGACAGAGTGTGTGGGGGGTACGAGCAGGCAGGGGAGCAGAGGGGGAGCACAGACCTTCCTCAGGGTAAAAGGAGCTCTGAAGAATGGCCACCCCCCAATTTAGCATACGTTTAGCATTTTCAAACCACAGGCTCCCCTCCCCCTCCCCATGGGGAGTCCTGATTGACAGCCCAGTTTAGCTGACACCCAAACAGCTCAGCAAGCTGGGCCCTTGGAGAAAGGGGGGCCCTTCCCTGGGCAGTGGCACTCTGAAGAGGTCTCACCCACTCGGGCTTAGGGACCTAACGTTACATTGAGGATGGGACCGAAAAGTCCTGCCCCACTGGCGCCTTGGGTGATGAGGGGGTGCCGTTTTAGGAGGGCTTGTGGGGGCAAGAGATGTTTCGAAAAGTACAGACTGAGACAGACGTGGGTATTGAGTGTCCCCGGGAGCAGGATGATCAGAGAACGAACCAAAGCTGGCTGAAGACACGCCTCCAACGTGGCAAATTTTTTTTAACTTCGTGTCAGGATCGCCCGAGAGTCCTCAGAAGGCAGAGTCATTTTCACGCTTGTGGGCACGTGTATGTTTCCACGTGCTTCCCGAACCTCCCCACTAGGACGAGAAGGGCCCAGCCCCTCGTTTCAGAACAGGGCCATCTGATGAAGCTGGCAGGCAGCCTAAGGTGGCCCTGCATGTCCTTTTAAGCCTGTCTCCTCGCTGTGTCTCCGGTCTGTCACGGGGCCCAGGGCCTCACCCCGGGGTGCCTGCCCATGACTTTCCCATGGCGAATACCACAATGCCGCATTCACCCTTCCTCTTGGCTGTGGTTGACTCACTCTGTGCAAAGCTGCACTGAGTCACTATAAGATAAAGCCTGTCCTCATTCTCTATTTTGGGCAGACTTTGCACTTTGGGGGAGCTGGTAACACACCTTTCCTAATATAAACGTGCCGGAAAGGCCAGTAAAGGCAGCTCTCAGATGGGGTCTAGAAGTTTCGATTGGGCCAATGTTTTAACTGCCACATCATAAAACCAACTGGAACACTGAACTGGCGAAGTTTGTCCTGGCTTAGCTTTGAACCTTCCCCTCCCTGGCTTGTTCTGCTGATGGATGGGTGCTGCCAGCCCGGTGAGGACTGGGACAGGACGACAGGACAGAGATGAGTCGGGGAGGGGAGCAAGCAACCCTGCCTTTCAGGTCCTTCGGAGCTGTCATTATTAAAAGCTGATTTCGAAATTTTGTGGTTAATTTTCAGAACACCGGGCACCTCTTCCTATAAACAGAAGCACAGATCCACTTCCGCAGCCAAAAGACTTCTGGATTCCCTGCCGTTTACACACCGAGCTCCACCCACCCTCCCCCAACCCCCTATTAGTGGGGACAGTCAGGAGGTGACTATGAGAAATGATCTCCAAGGGTTGCTAGACACCCTGTAAGAACGGAGTCTCATTTTCTGTGACTCTGAATTAAGCCTGTTTTACATGAAAATTAATGAGGCTGCAGGTACCAGCAGGGAGCACGTTTAAAGACCCTCACATGACAAGTGCCGGTCCTCCAGGGACACAAGGTGCTCTTTAAGGAAGGTCTCAGCGCACAGCCGGCCCTGGCCACTGGCTGGGAAGAGACCACTCAGCTTCGAGAACAGAGCAAAAGGCCCGGCCAGTAGAACCTCCTGGTGTTTTCCGGCCAGTGACCCAGGGCCCGGCTTCCAGCCATAGTCCCTCTCTGGACCTGGAGTCTCCCCAGACCACAGTGGTTTGGCCCAAGTCGGTTCTGCTCTTTCAAGCCCAAGAATCACAACTGATCCTTCAGGTCTGGTTCCTTCCTTTAATTTGCCACCTCTGGGATGGCACATAGCGTATGCAGCTTTTGGTACCAATCCCCGCGATGCTGAGGCTCGTGGCAAGGCAGCGACAACTGCCTTGGCGTTCGCCCTTTGCTTGGTACAGACTGCAGGCCACAGGCTTCCACCCTGGAAGGAAATCACCCTCTACTGCCAGTTAGCTCAATAGTCACGGCACTCCGGGCCTGCACCACCAGTCCAAGTCACCTCTCCGTTCTCACGAATCACTACGTATGTTCATTCGTTCACTCATCATTCATTCATTCATTATCCTCTTATTCATTCATTCATTCATTCATTCATTCAGGATCCCCTGAGGACCTACAGTGAGTCAAGCACTGTGCTCGGCACCAGAGACATTGATAACACCCATCTCTAGATGAGTGTCCTGAAGAAACTCCTACTCAGCTAGGGGTAAGCAGACCTATAAACACACCTGGACAGTAAAGTGTTGGAGTGAAGGGTCTACTGGGGCACCCAGAAGGGAGAGGCCAATTCTACTTCCCTCAGGACCCACTTTGGATGCCACCTCCCATGGGAAGCTTTCCCTCATCACCCCAGCTGCGGGCCCTTTAGGTGGGCAGGTCATAGTGGGGTATCCATTAAACGATAACTCCTCACTCTCCCCCACCCAGGCCCTTGCCAACCACCATTCTTTCTGTGTTAACAAATCTGACTACTCTAAATACCTCGTATAAGAGGGACCACACAATATTTGTCCTTTTGTGACTGGCATAGGACACTTAGTATAATGGACTGAGGGTTCATTCACATTGCAGCATGCGTCAGAATTTCGCTCCTTTTTAAGGCCGAGTAATATTTCATCATCTATATGCACATTTCGTATATTCACTCATCCGCCATGGATACTTAGGTGGCTTCCGCCTTTTGGTTATCATGAGTAATACTGCTATGAACATGAATATGCAAATATCATTTTAAAACATACTAAGTATGTAAATATATTAAACACTCCAGCAATGCGTGTCACTGATATAACAGCATTTCAAGACCTTAGCAGGCAAAGGTTTGCTTCTGAATTCACGTCGGGGTTGGGAAGGCTGAAGAGATGAGGGCAGGTCTTCCCCAGACCTTCGCGGTTCAGTCGGGGCATGGCGTCTTGGAGAGCGTCAAGAATGCCGGTCAAAAGACTCAGGTTTAACTCTACTCAAAAACGTTACGTTTTGGTTAATTCTTTTAAAAACGACCTGCTACAGTACAACCCACATACGCTTTCCACATCCAAACCAACAGCTCTACTGAGAGACGGGTGTACCACAGATCCCAGGTTAGAGCTGCTGCAAAGGGAAGGCTCATAACCAAACACTGGCCCTTATAAAAACTCGGGTAACAATTCTGAACAGCGGCGGGTAGGAGGTGTAGAGTAAAAACAAAAAGACCAGTACGTGTGTAAAGATAAAAGTTCCTCCCCTCTCTCCAGCACACCGGCCTGTGAAGCCGTCGCCACCAGGGAGCTGCCCCGGGTGACGTGCAGACGAGAGGTGAAGCCCCTGCTGCCTGAAAGAGCATCTGAAGCCAGGCCGTCTGAAGCCCCGGAGCCATTCCACGCACGACGGGGGAAGCGCCTAAAGAAAGAAGCGCTCTGCTTGTCTTGGTTTAGCCAAGCTGTCAAGGATTAAGGGTAAATGACCAGTGGTGAGATTTTTAATATATTTTTCAAAACTTGGAATGCTCACCACTTTTTACAATTAATCTGTCCCACATTCAACAACACACTTACTATTTATGACATGCCAGGCGTTGTGAGGTGCTTGGGACACGGGACACATCGGTAGGGAAAATGGACAAATGTGCCGAACACAGAACATTTAACGTTGCTTAAGAATTTCGGTTTGAATTTGAACAAAGGGGACGGGGTGGTAAGTCACCCCCATCTTTGTCTCAGTCCATCCCCTCCAGGTGTCAAGTCCACCACCCGCCTTGAGTCATTGGGACCGGAATGCCGGCACCTGGGAGGAGATGCCAGTCCCCTGGATTCCTACACTTGCAAACCTCAGTCCAGGTGGGTCTAATAATTAGCTTCTCCTGCCCCTAAACTAAACAAATTTCTGGCTCAAATTGCTCAGCTTTGTGTTCGACAATGTTTTGAAGCAGCTTTGGGGCTGGTGGGTGGATGGGAGAAAGATCTAGCTCTGAGATGAAACAAAACTTTCCCAGAGGGGGCAAAGATCGCTCTCTGGTAAGAGCTAGACCCAGGCTCCTTTCTAGACAGGCTCCGACAGCGGAGTCTGAGCACATCTTGGCCTCCGTCTGCCCTTGTTCCAGAGCGACAGGGGTTCTTGTCACCCCGGCCCGCTGTGAGGGGCTGCCAAGGTCCGCAGACACAGATGGCCCACTGGGCCTGGAGGACGAGGGCCAAGGGGCTCCTCTATGGCTCTGCTACCAGGTGGGGATTGCCAAGTAAAGGATAACTTGACCTCAACTTGACCTCAGAAGGTCAGAAGCAGTTGAGGGCAGCCACAGATGGGAAGACACCGGAAGGGCTGGCAGAACTGGCTTCTTACTCTCTCACCTCCAGAGTCTGGGTCAGATGCCAAAGGGCAAGAAGGTGGAAGCTAATGGCCGTTGCCAGGTGCTCTTCCAAGGGTTATGTTGGGGGTTGTGTCCGGCCCAGCTGGAGGACTGGTCTTGATCTCAGAGGGCTGGTCTATTTTCACTACAGCCTATGATTTTAGCATCAAATGCTTCCCCAAATAACACGGCATGGGACAGTATTTGTGTACCAATCGTCTGTACCCATCGACTACTACTTTGAACATCGGAGATGAATTCTCATGCAAAATCACCTTCCCTCTTCCCATCTGACCAACATCTCGACAGCAGACTCAAAACCACGCATGCTCATTACGAGGAGCACTCTGCCTGTGTGCACATTTAATGTGACCAGCAGAGACCTGAGAAAAAAAGCGAGTGAAAGGGTCATGAACTCCTGAGACTCTGAGGGTACGTCAGGAGCTCTGGGTGTTAAAATACACCACAATTTTACTTTCAGTTTTATTATGAGTTCAGGTCTTACAGCACCATTGCAAGTCAAATTCCCATATTCACAAGGCCAATGAAGAGAAACACTCACAATGGAATTACTCCTAATTGCCAGCTGGCGACCCAGGGTGGTAGTTAAGGACGGATCTCGCTGCAGCCAGGAGATGCCCGTGGAGCGCCGCATTTGCCCGGGACCCCGGGGCCTCCTCTCCGAGAGCTGGGGAAACAGGGGACCGCTGTCAGGGAGGCCTGCTCTGCTAGGGGGGAGAGCTTACCCAGTCGGGCACGTGCAATCAGAGAAAAGCGGCCCCGTCCTGTTGGTGTTGACGGCACTCCCTAAGTCTGGCACCACCACGGCAAAGCCCACGCAGAAAACGGAGCCTCGACGGTCTCGGGATTCAGGTGGAGCCAGCGCAAGTGCATCATCTATTCTCTTGTGGGAAGAGAGGCTCGCGCTCCAATTTGGAATGAAAATAAGTATTTCCTGTGAAACAGCCCGGAGTTATTCCCAGACCACGCCCCCTATACCTCTGAGCAGCACTGATGAAGGGGCCTACGTCACAACAGGGTGCTGCTCAGAGATGTTTCTCACCTGACGAGCCCTGCACAAGTCCGCCCGTCCCTGCCGGCCACCAGCTCCCAGCAGCTCTGAGGGTGGCGCCTGGCCTGGCTTTCACGATGGGGCTCAGGACTCCAGAGTTATGCTCGAACGTTGCTAGAGAAGAGCCGGGACTAATTGGGATCTAGAGAGTTCTAATTCCGAAATTAGAAAATGAGGACGAAAGAGTTGGGAGAAGTGAGTATGTAGCCCAGAGAGACACAGAGCGTCCCTGACAGGAGCAGGGACAGAGTGGGCCCAGGGCCCAGGGCCTGGCACCCGAGGAGCGGGACAGGAAGCAGCAGAAACAATAGATTTTAAAGGGACGGCAGAGCAAGTGCTTGGGGAGGGGCTGCGCCCGGGGACCTGCAGAGACTGGGGAACGCCTGCTGGTCTGGCCTGTTTGAAGCCGAGAGACCACAACACGCCACAGTCCACTTGCTGGAGGGTGTCCGCCCGTGGCCGGCTGAGGTCCTCGATCTGGTCCCGCTCCCTGGGCAGGGGCGAGGGCAGGGACTTGCAGCAGGCCCTCTGGGGGTGCCCGGCCCCTCCCAACCAGGTGTCTGCACCCGGCAGATCTTGGCCACACAGACGTTCAAATGGCTCCTCCCAGCACTGGCCGAGGCCTGAACCTAATGAGCACTGCACATTAATGCCCTGAACAGGCTGTACACCGAAGGAGGTGGGATCAGATCATGCCACAGTGCTGGGGTTCTGTGGGAAAGGGTTCCTTTAGGCCAAAGGAAAACTGACCTCCTGGATGTCAAAGGTCCTGGCGGTACACGCGGCTAGGTGGACGGCCCAGGTTACATGGCCCTGTGGGACAAACGTCTGGCTCTGCTGCTGATAAAATGGAGCACCTGGTGACAAGGCGGCTGCTGGCAATTCAGCCTCAGAGCAGCCCTTCAGCGTCACAATGAATAAAGTCCGGCATCCGTGTGTGTGGAGGGAGGACCACCGGACCGCCATTCCCTTTGCCTACGGTGAGACAACAACAGGACTCAGAGCCACTGGAGCTGAGGCTGGCTCTGGTTTTCATGGTTCCTCTCCCCTAGCGGGAGTACCTGGCTTGGATTGCCTAAGCTCTGACCTGGCACTACCGCAGGGAACACAGTTCGTGTGAGAAGCAGGACTCAGAGGAAAGCCCGGGTGGCGGGACAGCTGGCTGGGCCTGGGGACCGGCGGGCTGGACGCCTTCCCGGCTCTGTGCTCTGGGCAAGGCAGGTTCTCAGTGTCCACCTGTGTGAGTGGGGCCAAAACGGGGCTGCCCTGACAATGAACTGAAACAATGCACATGCCACACTCTGACAGGGTAAAATTACACTCACACATTCAAAACAAATACTGAATTAAGAACTGTGATCCATGAAAGGAATCCAGGTGGCCTTAGAAATAGAAATAACTGTGTGGTTCACTTTTCTCTTCTTTCAGGGAAGGTACTGAATCTACCATAACCAGGTTGTATAAAAAGAGAAGTTGAAAGAAATTCTTACATTAAAAAAATCAAATTTAAGACAGGTGAGCTCTGGCTGGTGTGGCTCAGTGGATTGAGTGCCAGACTGCGAACCAAAGGGTCGCCGGTTCGATTCCCAGTCAGGGCACAGGCCTGGGTTGTGGGCCAGGTCCCGGTTTGGGGGGCTGTGAGAGGCAACCACACATTGATGTTTCTCTCCCTCTCTCTCTCCCTCCCTTTCCCTTTGTCTAAAAATAAATAAATAAAGTCTTTAAAAAAAAAGGTGGAAAGTTTTTGAAGTATCAACATACATAGCTACAGACAATTTTTTGAAAATTTTAAATAAGCCAGCAGCACTCAGTGAAATGACTAATCCTGGTGTGATTTATAATTACTAAGTATCTGAGATGGAATTTTCTTTTCGGAAGAGATATGTAAATTTAATAACATTTGGAGCTCATTTCTTTGGCATCAACAACTATCTACAACATAATTTAGAACCTGGAAATAAACTCCGAAATCCTTTGTGCACCACAGAGAGATGTCCTGGAGTCCATGTGCCAAGTTCATGAACGTTGGCCACAGACAGCATGCCCGGCCCTCTCCGAGAGCCTGATCCGCACAAACACTGGCGTTGGCTGGCTCTGTGCCCCCCGCCTACTGTGTTTCCCCATCCTGGACACGCACAGCAGTCCCTGCTAAGGTGTGCAGGGCAGGTGCTGTCCCTGGGCTGGGGACTGTGGCCCAGACATTGAGCAGAACTCTGTCCTCTCTGTAAAATTGGGGGTGGGGGTGGTTAGAGTGATTGTACTTTTATAATTACCTTCAACTGACAGAATACAAAATGCCAACAAGCTATAGCAGCCAAGTAATGTTTTTCAACACATTAATTACAAGAACATCTCTAGACAGCAGAAAAAACACAAGTTGTGTCCATATGTACCGAACATAATTCAGTCTGCACACACTACGTGGATGGAGCACACGGGTTCTCCTGTGTCTGTGGTGAATGCCAAGCCCGGGCAGGGCAGTGGCACCGGGAGCTCAGTTCTAAAATCCCAAGAGTTAATGACTTGTTCAAGGTCACATGTCTAGCCCGAGGCTAGAATCCAGGCCCTTTGGCTCCTGTGCCAGTATTTTTTCATTACCTCTACCAAGTCTGGTTACCAGACTCCGCAGTCATGAACAGATTAGAACACTGCAATGGAAGGGGGAGGGGCTGGCACACCGGTGGCAGGAGGCAGAGGGGACTGAACCCTAGAGGCTAGCTGGTGTGAGAAAACGTGAAGGCTTTGGAGGTAAACAGACTGGCTGTACCGCGTAGTGGTCACAGATCACCGGCGGTTTACCTCTTTGAGTCCGTTTCCGCAGCTGTAACGCCGGGACAACACCCAGTGAGCTCTGCAGAATAGAGATAATGGATGTAAAGTTCCCGGCACATAACAGGCACTTAATAAATGGTAGCTCCAGTTCTTATTTTAAGAACTCAATGACTAGAGATAGCAGAAGCCTTTTAACTTTGGAGCAAAGAGAATTAAACATCTAAATAGAATACAGAAGTGCACTCTGTAGTTGGGCATGTCACACTCACGAGGGTGACCCTGAGGGGTGGAGAAGAGGCTCAGTTGTGGAGAGAGCACCCTTTGGTGGAAGGAGCGTGTGTTTGGGAGTCACACCCATGTGGCTCAAATCCCAGCCGCACCACTTACAGCCCTTGCGTTGCTTGGCAACTGGTTTTCTGAGACTCTATTTTCTCATCTTCTAAGTGGGGATGATGACGGCTGTCATGAGGATTGAATGTGGGCCTGCGGCCTGTAGCAGGTGCTTCTGACTTATTAAATATGTGAGGGCCATCTCCCTGTGGGTGTGATGGCGACTTCTCAATGGATTCCTGCGCAGAAAAATGAAAACGTTTCAAGTACGCCGTTGAAACGGACACATTTCATCCCTTGGAAAACTTATACAAATAGGACATTCTTTATTCTACAACACTGTGTGACACACACAAACATGAATAAGAACACCTACATTCATCAGAGTACTGAGGTGCAGTATCCAGCACACAGTAGGCACTCAATAAATGCTTACTGCAACTGGACACGTGGAAGTGAGAACCCATCTCTAAAAACGAGCAACTTCTATGTGTATGAAGAGTGTGGTCTTCTCTGGAAGCAATTATTTCTAAACTGGGAAAAGAAATCTGGAATTGAGAAAGCAGGAATGCATTTTTCCCTAGTCAATAAATCATCAAGAATGGCTAAGTCTAAGCGTTCTGCACTACGTAGCACTCTGGGTTTCTCGGCTTTCTCTTTGGACCTGGCTGACATGGACTATTTACTCCGAAGTTAGCAGAAATTCCGTTGATCTTCCTGGCTCACGAGACGAATGCATTCCGATAACTCCACCCCCTCCCACTGCCCACATCATGTTCCTCTCTCCCAGACAGGTGCACTCACACGCTCCACATGATGCCAGCTCTGCGACAAGAGGAGGTTCTGTCACCTAGCCCAGTGAGAAACACCCCCATCTCCACCACAGAGATAATGTGACTGGCCGTGACACAGGCCACCACACGCCTCAGAGCTCCATAGGGTGCCCCCCCACCCAGGGCAGAGTCACCCATCTCTGGAGCCACGTGGGAATTCCATTCTGGGCTGTCTGGGTCTAAAGGGCTGCATGCCAGGGTTTGGTGGTCTGGACAGGTCCGCTGTCACCTGCTGGCCCTTCATTCCTGCACGTCCCAGGGCCATCCACGGCCACACAAGATCAGGGAGAGATGGTGAAAAGAGGGAAGGGCAGGTAGGGCCGCTGTGGCATGCTGGGAAGGTGCTGGATGGACAGAGAAGGCGGAGGGTGGGACGTCACTTATGGGGCAGCTGCACCACGGGAGAAACTCCCTGTAAAACTGCAGAAGGATGGTATTTCTCTGCCTTGGGTGATAGTCACAACCTAACAATTCACAGGGTCACCCCATTTCCTTCGGCCTGCCATGTTGGCCAGCATGTCTCTGAGCTTGCTGCCCCTAAGCTCATCCCCACCTCTGGCTGTGAGGTTCACCATTTCATCAGGAAAACGAAACGCCTGTTGAGGGCTCGGTGAATGGAGTTCACTTGCAGGCACCATCTCCATGAAAACCCAGCACAAAGGTGATGGGAGTGACAGAGGGTGTTAACATGCACACTGTCTCCCACCGGCGGCAGCCACAAGTGTTCTACCACTGCGGGGGCGGGCGCTGCTTATCGCCAGGTCCCCAGGAACAGCGGCCCTCCTCATTAAAGTAACCGTCCCAGCCGGCAGCTCCGGAGTACAGGCTGAGGCCCAAATACATCTGCACAGCCATTAGGAGGTTCTGAGCCACCTTTCCTCCCCGACTAGCTGGGTGGCCTTGGGGGATTCACCAGGCCACTGGCCCTGGGGCCACCCCTACCAGAAACGAGGCTGGTAATGCTGACCCAATGGCCTGATGGCGGTGAGGAAAACTTCTGTACGCATGCTAAAGAAAGGCATCTAGCTGATTTTGTTGACATTAAAAAGTTCCCCCAGAGGCCAGAAGAAAGCGGAGAACCACGAGGCCGCACTACTGAATGATGCAGAGGACCGTTTGTCCCAAACTTCCAGGAGGCCAACGAGCACACGCCCCAGAAAAGATGTGAGCGAGGCAGATCACCGATAGCCAAGAATTCCACCCTGCAAGAAATGTTTTGGACAGATCACCCCAAAACATGGCTGGGAAATAAAACGGCCACAAAAACAAAACCGTATCCCATTTAACACAGCCTTAACTCCGAGCATGACAATCGCTAACTTTCCTCGCTGAGTTCTCCTGGAGGGGAGGGCCTGCTCCGGAGTTGCTCGGCATGCCGCCTTGCTTGTGACAGGTGTCCAGTAAACGTTTCCTGAATGAAGGGGGAGGGAAAAGCACGGACAAATGAAGACCCGCAGAAGAGCAGACAAACTGAATGTTTGAGACTTGGGAGGACCGGTCAGAAGGGGAGGGTGAACTGCGGACTAACAGACACTGAGGCCAGGAGAGGGCACGCGGAAAGCCAGGGATCACGGATTGCTTGTTGAACTTCGGCTGATTTTGCTGATGGTAGGGGGAGAAAGCCAATATGTAAATACATGTGTGGCAACATGCAAATTTTCCTCATCGGAAGGCCTGTGAGAATAAAGTGTAATTATGTATGTGGCAGTCCAGAGGTGGGGGAGGGGAAACGCAGAATCTTCATTGATGGAAGAAGATGGTCGGTGAGAAACCAGATGAAACTCGGGTACTTTGCACTTCCTCTAAATGGCATAAAGAAAAGGGTGTGACACAGAGGGGCGCAGAGGTAAGGAAGGGTGAAATGGGCGAGGGGGGCGTCGAACAGCAGACTTAAGGGAACACCTGGCGCCTCCCTGGAGGTGACACTTTACAGGGGACCCACTTTCACAGCATTTTCCTCTTCAGAGAGGTTAATGGCTCTGAACTGCATGGGTGAACTTCCTTTAATCCTCACCTTTTTATAAGAGTGTGTGAGTATCCCTGCTGTAGGGATCAGAAAGGTTAAGCAACTTGCCCAAGGGCACACAGGACGTTGCTGAATTTTACTTCAGCTTTGCCAACTCTAAAATCAACCATACCATACATATTAGCAATACTAAAATACCACAAACAGGGGTCTTTTTTTCACCCCAAAGATCAGTCTCCCTTATAAGGCGTAGAGAGAGGGGTAGGGCGGCTGGGGAGGGGAGAGCACGTTCTGCCACAGAGGCGCCTGGCCGACTCCAGCAGCCCCCGGCTCATTGAACCTCTGGCGCCTGTTTTTCAGGTGTTACCATGTTCCTCGGAGCAACGCCAACCTTCCCTTTACACGCCGGGGCCTCAAAGAACGCTCGGATAAGGCTGCTCCTTCTCTTGCCAAATCCCAGGAAAAAAAACTGAGTGTTTTAGCCTAGTACCAGAACAGTGTAAGTCATCCTGCAAATTTTGCCTTTGTAGGAATGCTAAAGATCAGCTCTTAGAGCTACTACTCAAGGCGGCCCATGTTCTGGCTGGCATGCTAGACAATTCCGGGTCCCATCACAAACGAAGCAGAAGAGGCCTAAGCCTCAGTGCCTGGTAAAACGTCACTCCACACCAACGTCTCGGCCTCAAAAAGTTCTTTTTTTTCTTTCTTAAAAGTTAATTTATTGGGGTGAAAGTCACATAACACAGAATTCACCATTTCACAGTGGACTATTCTGTGGCATTTGGCACATTCATGTTGTTATGCGACCAGCACCCCTACCTGGTTTCCAAATGTTTGCGTCACTCAGAATGAAACTGACGCCCCCTCGGCAATTTCACCCCATTCTGCGCCCCCCCCCCACCTCTGCCCGTCAACCACCAATCGGCATTTTGTCTTCGTGGAGTCATCCCTTCTGGATACTCCATATAAAGGGAAGCATGTGACATGTGGCCTTCTGTGTCTGGCTTCTTCCACTCAGCACAAAGCTCTGGACGCACACCCACGTTGTGGCACGTGCTTCCTTCCTCTTTAGGGCCGACGAACATGCCAGTGCATGGGCACACCGTGACTCGTCAAATATTCTTCCAGGGCTGAGCATTTCAGCTGTTTCCACCTTCCGACTATTGTGAATGTGGCTGCTATGGATGCACAAGTATTTGTTTTCAGTGCTTTTGGGTAAATACCTGGGGGTGGGACTGCAGGGATGGAGTGGGGGCTTGATGTTGGCCTCTGGGAGGAGCCGCCACACCTGTTTCCGCAGGGGTCACACCATTTTACATTGCACTAGCAATGTATGAAGGCTCCCAAAAAAGTTCTTTTAAACACAGCTAATTTATGAGAAAAAAAAAAAGTTCCTGAAGTGATTTTCATTAATGTTGACCTTTGTGGCTCATAAAAGGCTTCCTTCAGGGATTTACACACTAGCTTTCCTCTGGCAGGCCTGGTGAGCTTTCTAACGCTCCAACCCCACCATCCAGTACGGAGGGTACGTTAATCACCAGAGCTCACCGAGGGCACTCACCGCCTAGCTGGAGGCCCAGGACTAAAACCCAGGACACAATCACAAAAACAAATGTAAGTCTCAAAGTCCATCCTATGCGAGGAAGCACGGCTTACGATTTTAAGTGCAGCAGGATTTGTAGTGGACAAGGGCGAGGGAGAGATGCGGGGAGCAGAGCGGCCAAACACTGATGGCCAGAGAAGTGAAACCTGAATGGGACCTCCAAGGACGTGAGTGGTAAGAGAAACACGCAGCAGCGCACAACACTCAGCCCACAGCCCGCCTCGATCAGATCCACGTCCTGCCTGAGGATGCCACCGCTGGGCTCCGTTGGCACAGGCGGCGGCTTGGGCAGCAGGCACCCAGACACCGAGATGTGAAGAGCTGGAATCCGCTGCCGCTCCAGCCAACCCAGGGCCCGTCTCATTTCCCCGAGGGCGGCAGGGGGCATATTTCCTGCAGAAGAGCTCCCCTCCTTCCCGCTATGAAAGGCAACGCTGTCCTGTCTCCTTAGAAGTGTTCCATTTCTGTGGCAAAACACACCCAGCAATTCTCATGCTGTGCAGGCGAAATGGAAAGTATTTAAGTGTGGTGAGTCTTGCTCAAGGGAAGAGGGATCCCATGAATATGCATAGGTCCCTCCCCACTTCCTCTTTAGCACCTGGAGCACGCGAGACCGTGACCACACTTAGGCTGAGCGTGCATTCCTTCCTCAGCAAGAACTCAGACTGTGTGCAGAGGTTTTTTGGAGCAGCAGGGCGGCTGGGGGCACACCCTGCTGTCAGAGGGCAGGGCAGGGGAAGATGTGCCCAGCACGGGTCCCTCTGAGCAACGCATCAGGTGGTCCTTCCCAGCACGAGAGCCCGCAGCACTCGAACTTCAGTGAGCTTATGAATCAATTGCTCTCCACCTGGCACCTCAATTACCTGCATCCATCCTGTTTACATTTTTAGGAGTTAAGCTCTCGGGGCCAAGGCTAACCGGTGCCTGAATCCACCACGACCCCGGTCAGCCGGACTCTGCAGGGAGGTGTGGCCCACCCTGCCGACATGCGTGCGCACTGAGGCTGTGCACCCCGGGCCGCCGGGTCTCCGCCACCGGCTGGTTCATTTCACAGGTGGTGCGGGAACAGTGCTGTCCAGATGTCAAGCACATCATGTTTCACGTCCACTGGGACAGGGAGGGAGCAACATGCAAAACTGAGCAGAGCAATATGCAAATCCAGTGTCCTTGCAGAATGGAGCACGGGACTCCCAGTGTGAGGGGAAAAGGAACCATGGCTCCCCACATTTTTTAGGGGGCCCTCCCTATGAGGGTGGGAGGGCAGACAGGTGACTGCTTAGCTCAGACATATCCCTGGGCCTGTCCAGAGAAGGTAGGGGCTGTCCCTCTGCATCCTTGGGATTTCCCCTCAGCCCAGGGTCCTGGATGTCCCCAGCTTTCTGCAGTGGGGCAGAAGTCAGCTGGACAGAGTGGGACACGCAGGCTGAACTCATGGCTTGGTCACTAGCATGTGGGTGACCCCAGGCAAGACCCTGACCACACAGAGAGATGCTGCAGGATCCACCCTCAGAGTTAAGAAGACACTCACAGCAATGGAACGCTCAACAGGTGTCACCATGGTAACTAAAGGCCCCGGCAATGCAAACTAGTTCACATGCAGAGCTGTGCACCCAGCTTTCCAAGTGGCTCTTTCCTGTGGGTAAGTATGCTCTTTATTCTCTCAAATCTGCATTTCTGTAGGTAAACCTCCCACCCAGGTGGGCCTACAAATGGTCTGGCCTCTTCATTCGCTTCTCAGGTGAGACTCTCTCCCCATTATTCCCCCTCACAGGATGGGGCGGCCCACTTGGCACCTCTAACTTTTTTGGTGCCTTCCCGTTCCAAGGCTTTCTCCCAAATGGGTGTGCCCAGTGAACTGCTTTCGGAAGAAGCCGCCACACGTTCCCCCAAGCCAGGGGTGGTGCCCCCGGGCATCTGCAGCATCACACTTGTGGTAGGTGTGCAAAAGCGCAGCACACAAAACGAAGCCGCGAGACGAAGATGTGGTCTCCCTACACAAGCCACGACACAGAATGGAAACATAAAAGGTTGGAAAGAATTTCGGTGGCGCATTTCTCAGAGAAAAATCTCCCTTCACCCTTCCTGTTTCTGTCAGTGCCAGCAGAACCTCACTTGGACCTGCTGGGCCCCAAACTGACGGTCATACATGAACACATGTCTTGCAGGGGCAGCCCTGACAGGTGACAGTAAAGCAATTAACTGGCAACATATTCTGCAAGCTGAGATTTTGCTTAACCGTGTCCCCCAGTGTCTAAGTGAGGTGACGTCTGGAGACGTCTCATCTACTGCTGATGTGCCCACCTGGATTAACTTGGGGGAACCTTGGGAATACAAACAGGGAGAAGGAAGAGAGGAAAAAGAAAAAGCCAGGCCTAGGAAAGAGGGGGCTGGCAGGTCCTGGTGAGAAATAATAATACACCGACAGTCTCCACTACGCGCCAGACACAGAGGGGCCGTGGGAAGCCAAATGCATGCCTCGAACTTACAGACCTTCACGGTTCCCAAGGTCCTGGTGTGGAAGGTCATCTGACCCAGCGAGCTGAGGAAATGGCACTGCTGGGAGGTCAAGAGACTCATCCCAAGTCACCCAGCTGGCGGGACGCTGAAACCCAGGTCTGATTCCATGTCCCTTCCCTAGACTGAGCTAGTGGCAGCCAGTCCTTTTCAGCTCAAACTGGTTGGTGGCATCAGCCCTGGATCTTATGGGGTCTACAAGCCAGACCTGGCCCCAGGAGTGTAGAATTTTCATGGAAATCAAGTGGATGAATGATGGACTAACAAGATGGATCATACTAAGTCCAAATATTTTGAAGAAAAAGAAATCCCTTCTGGTTGTGACAAATTTGGCACCTAAGTGGGGGCAGGGCTGGATCTGGGGGCTGGGGTGGGGTGAAGGGTGGGGAGGGGGCCATCCTAAGTCACGGAGCAGAGCGAGCTCACGGCAGGCTGGGTGCTGAGCCCCAGGGGGCGAGGCAAAGGCTGGGGCCCACAGACTGGGACTTTGAACTCCAGGTTAGGAAGCAGGATGTGGGAGCCAGAGCAAGGCCAGAGGCAGGAGCACAGGACCAAGGGAGAGGCTTCAGGGAGCGCCTTCCGAGAAACAAGAGGGAACATTTAAGGGCAAGGAAGGGCGCATGGCTCTGTGGAATGAGTGCAGGGAGTGCTCCTGAGTGGCATGATGGGCGGGGTCAGTGGCAAGGCAAACAGGAGGGTGTGGCCAGGAGCTCAGGTCTGCAAATGGCTGTCTCACTGCCAGGAGAGGCACAGAACACCTTAAACTGGCTGCTCGGAGCTGCAGAGGACACTGAAATGACATTCACGTGCTGTTGACCCTCTTGCTTCTACCAAGGAAACCAGTGAAAAGCTCCTGTCAGTGGGGAGGGGGAGGGAGGGAGGTGGCTCCATGCCCAGCATGTGGCCTTGGTCCAGGCCCAGTTATTGGGGTGCAGGGTCCAGGTCGTTCTGCTGGGAACCAGCCTGGGACCGCCGCTGAGGATGGGTGACCCTCCCCCCTCCCGCCAAGGCCCATCACGTAGAACATAGGGTAACCCACTGCATCCAAAATAACCCATTCCTGCAAAACCACTACTTCTGCATAAAAACCATGAAAGTCCCATCAGGTGGGAGGCCTGCTTTAGGGAAAGGCTGGTTTTGGAAAACTTTTAGGGACAACTATCTTGTCTCCCACACGAGTGTGCTGGCTGTGGCCAGCACAAGGAAGAGCCAAGGGCAGGGCCTTGTGGGCACCGTAAGGCTGGATGACCAGACTCCACAAAGGCTTCGTCTTCTTTCTGGACTTGCAGAGTCTTGGTACAGCAGAGGAAACAACCGTTCATCACACCTGTTTCTAGTGGTCTCTGTCCCTAACTGTTAGAGGACAAGCCCGTGACCTCCACGATGGAACAGCACACAACAAAGAAGCTGCTCCCCTCCCCAGCGGCTGTCTAGACCCTGACTTCTTTGCATGGGTGCCCTGTCCGGCTGTTTCCAGAAATGACTGTTGCCATCCTGTCTGTCCCTGTGCAACACGACAAAACAAAAACAGGAAGAAAAACTGGGCAAGATAAGGTTTCAGGGTTTAACATCATCAACAGTTTCCTCAGAGGTCTTTAGGGGTAAATAGATTTTAAATTAAAAACATGTCTTATTTTATTTTTGATGTCAGTTTCATGAGTCTCAGGCGCTGTACAGTATTTGTGGTACCCCGGCCACAATCAGGACGCAGCACAGTCCCCTCGCCCCCAGGTCACCTGGCTGCCGCCCAGGGAGAACATTCATTCGACTCTTACAAGTGAGAACACCTGACTCTTGGTGCCACATCTATTTATGTTCCGGGGGCTCACACTTTGTGGGTTTTTATTTGCTAGTGTAAATTCTAACTGACAAAAGGAAGAGGACTCCTGCACTGGAGGCCACTGGATGACAAAGAAGTGGCACCAACAGTCTGTACCTCCTGTTCTGGCCAAACCTTTTTTTACAGCCAACATTTACATAACCAAGGTGTGACCCAGAGCGTGCACTTCCCTGTCCTGGGGATCAGGACCAGAAGGGGCTCCACACATGGGGGCTTATGGACCAGTCTGCCCGCCGCCACTGAGCACACACACCCGACACAGCCACACCCAACACACACCACACCCCCCCAACATACACACCACATATAGAACACACCCAACACACCCATAGCACACACACACTCAACATACCACATACACAACACATCCGACACACACACACACCATATACCCAACACACCCGACACAGCCACACCAACACACACATATACCCAGCACATACACCACACACACAACACACCTGACACATACCACATCCCACACATACCACACATACCCAACACACACCTACACCAACACACACCACATACACACACCACATACAGGACACACCCAACACACCCACACCCACACACCCACTCTAACACACACACATCACACACACCCACACCAACACACACCCTGCACACACTCACACAGCCCACATATACCTATACTGACACAAACATCATGGCGGACCACACACACCCACACACATCACATATACACCCCCCAGACACACTGCTCTCAGGGGAGTCTGCAGAGAGCCTGTGGCACCACTCCAGTCTAGGCTTCTTGGCCCTTCTGATGTCACAGAGGCAGGGAGCGGATGCAGGACATTAGGGCAGGTGTCATATGCAATACAGACCCAGGAAGGTTCCGCCAGGGCACAGTCCCACCCACTGAGATGTCTGTGCCCAGCCCAGATGTCACAGCTTCGAGTCATGTGTGCCAGCACAGCAGGACAGGATACCATGCCCTCAGGTCCAAAACGGTGTGCCTGCCTACCTCCCCACATCTGCCCCCCAGCTCGGGGTGGAGATGCAACTCTTCTCCTCGAACCTGAACCCCTTCATTGTCGGGCTGGACCCTGTCCCTTCCTGACTCTGGAGGGAACCCACTAAGCACACTCCAAACACACGGGCCCTCGTTAATTATGCACCTACTGAATGTGAAGCACCGTGCTGGGCCAAAGAAATGAAGATGATCCCAAGAAGCTTTGGGACGCTGGGCGTGTTGGCAGCTAATAATGACAGCAGGCCAAATGACAGCAGTGCTAAACCAGAGGCACACACACCGTGGGAGGGGCCCAGGGCAGCGTGATGACCATTAACGGGACACAGGCGGTGTGCCAGGCAAGGTGCACACGGGTGAGTCGCACATTGTGACTAGCTCATTCGGTCCTTCCAACAACCCCGGGGACTGCTGTTGTATTTCTCTTACAAGAGAAGAGGACAAAGAGCCTCAGAGAGGTTTGGGAGGTTCCCTCAAGTCACACAGCTGCGAAACGCCAGCTGGGACACAGAAAGCCACTGTCAATGGGAAGGCCAAGGGCAGGAGGGAGAACCCTCAGGACTTAAAATACACAAGTGGCTCAAAGGGCCAGGGAGAACGGGGAACGCAATTTAGGGGTGACACGCTCTGCCCTCACAGCTTAATGGGAGATGTCCACGGACGGCCAGGGCTGACACGCCCAGTGCTGCCTCCCCAGGGACCACCCACTCCACCACAGTTACGGGGACGGAGCTGCAGGGCAGGGTGCACTCCTCGTTTCTTGAAACCTCAGCACAAAGCACACGGTCTGGCATATCTTCAGAATTCAAAAAGTTACCCGCTCGATGCATAAATGAGGATGACGGCTCTTAGCCCAGCTGTGGCCAGAGACGGCTCAGGAGCTACTTAGCAGTAATGCCACATCAGCTGTGAATTATGCAGACGGGGGGTGGGGGGATGGGGGGGGGGAACTGACGTCTTTTCTGTGGTCCTCCCCCCCCCCCACCTCTCCCAACCCCAATCCTCCTTGGACCACCCACTTGCCAGTCCACCGACCCGCATGACCTCCCTTATCACGCTCACCAACTGTTTTTGGATCTTCACCGTCACCACCAATGGGACATAAGGGGTCTGACCACAGGTAATGTAACAGCTGACCCCACAAAAGGCTGTCAACCCTGCAGACGAAAGACCATCAGCCCAAAGCCAGGCTGTTAATAGTGGCCCCACTTCGCCCACCTCGATAGGGCATTTAGTTCGCCCCCCCCCCGGGGCAATGGGCCCTGGACTCCGAGCCCTTTGGAGCAACAGTTATCAAAGGATAAAATAATGTTGATGACGATGATGAACAATAGGGCAGAAGTAAATTTCTGGAGGTGATGGGTCTACTGAAGACAGAGCGTGCTGGCAGTTTCATGGATACACACCTATCTGCAAACGCATCCAGTTGCTCGGGCCAGGTGTGGGCGGCTGTCTGTGTGCCAATCATACCTCAACAGACTGAAAAACAGTTAGCTGTGACGCTTGTGTCAATGCATGTCACCTGGCCCGAGCCCTGGAAGGCTTGTTCCTTAGATTTGTTTGGTGACCCAGGAACCTCCACGTTTAACAAGAACCTGGGCGACCCTGGGACGGGAAGGCCCTTGGGTCACACTTTGAAAGCGACTGGTTTATACCTTGAGCCCGAGAGTGGCACCAGCCCCACCGTCCTCCGGCTTGGGGTATGTGTGGTTGGCAGCCCTGCGGCAAAGGCCGAAAATCGGGCCAAGTTTCTGGGGCATCAACACACTGTCGTCCCTGGGCCCTCGGGGTCTGGGGACCTCAGGTTGGCCCGTGTGTGACCTGTGAAGGTACGAGGTGTTTCAGTGTCTTTGAAGGTGTGCATGTGTGTCCTTGTCACAGCACGTGTGTGCTGTGTCTGTGTGCCTCCCTCCGCGTGCTGGGCATCCATGCATGTCAGCACCTGTCAGAGCTGCATGTTTGCTTCTGTCCCCAAGGTGCTCCCAAGCACACGTATGCCTGTGTGTCACGTGTGGGCTTACACTGTGTTATCTGAGAGTGAGCATGTGTGTATGTGTGTGAGTGAGTGAGTGTGTGTGTGTGTGTGTGTGTGTGTGTAGGGGGACCGGAGCACCTGATGCACTCAAATATGCAGATGGCTTCCGACTCCAATTATTTCACAATAAAGAAAATTTTAATTTTAAACGATTTCACCGTACGGCGCACGGACAAAGAGACAAGTAAGGGAGAAAGGAAGATAACCTACCAGCCGAGAGAACTCACTGATTACTTGGTCCTCAGGAAAGCGCTGCAGCCCTAAAAGCTTTCACGCACTTACAGCCGTCTCCCCGGGCGACCGAGACTGCAGACGGGTTGACTATTTTGCTTAATACCCTCAGGTGTAAACCAGCGACTTTTTCTATTGTTTGTATGAGTAACACAAGACAAATTAATTTTAAAAGTTAACACCTGCAATGCATGACCTCACTTTTGGCTCTTTTCAATCACACCGAACTTCCAGTCAGTCACCTTGTACACGTCGTAATCTGCAGAAGCTAATGTTGGGAACTACTCATGTTTACAGCTTTGTCAAGCTATGCCCCTCTTTTGAAGTGGCTTAGAATACAGGCACCCCCTTTGGAGATATTGCGGGTTTGGGTGCAGACCACTGCAAATTGAGCGGGTGCAGCAATGATGAGCGTTGTAATCCTTTTGCTGGGGGTGGCTCTTGCCTTTAGCTTGTAAAAACGGCAACATCTGTGCGGTACAATAAAGTGAAGCGCAATAAAATGAGGTCTGCCTGCAAGGCATTCTAGGATACGCCATGTTCCCTGTTGATGGGGAAGAGATCACGGAAGTTTCCCAGTTTGGACTAATGAGGTCAAGTTCAACCCACGGGAGAGAAAACTGTCCTCTGGCCACAGACTGAATGCTGTCTCGTAAACGCAACAGGATCCAGAGGCAGGAGTGTGGACGGCTCACAGTTGACATTCTACCGATAATGACTCAGTGGAACACAGTTAGCTGGGGACAGAAGGGCCAGCGCTGCATGGCAAGGCTCTCGACTTTCCATCCAGAGCCTATTACTCAGTAGCTGTGCTGGGATCGGAAACCAGGTCCCGAAGAGACCAGGGCTTCGGAACTTTTGTCAATAAACAAAGACAGCAAATCAAACAAACTGCTATTCCCTCTAAGCCAATTCTGTGATCACAGTACCAGAAAGGCAAACAGCACTGAGTGTTCACATTTATACTTGGGGTGGGGTCCCCGCCCCCCATTATAAAGGGCCTCTTCCCTTTATTCCTGAATAACCGCTATTTACTGTCTCTTAGCCTCTGGATTCTCCCCAACTTTTTTATTTTCCATTCCAATCGATTAACCTCATTAATATCCTTAACTTCATCCAATTACTCCTTGTTAAATCCAAGCGCCTCATCAAAGCCAACATCCAAGCCACCGTTGTAAGACGTCCCTCACCCACACCCTGTTTTCCCACCCAGGCCTTCACCTCCTCCCAGGGTCGCTGTTTCCCCATCTTCCCTTGTTCATCCCAACTTCATCCCAACTTCCGAGCCTCCGGGTCCCCCCACCCCATCTCTCATTTCCTTTCAGATCTACCGCAATGCAGCATAAACCTTCCCCATTAACCCATCTTGCAAAATCGTTCCTTAACTTGAGTTTCTGTAACTGGGCTTTCTTATCACTGGTTTCCTAGAGCATCAGTGAGTATCTGCTGAACGGTCCAAGGCTGGCAGGGCCGAAGCGTGCGGACCACCCTCTAGGCGGTCTGTCTGTGTCTTTTGACCTTGAACAGACCGGACACACCTCAAGGTGAGAACTCATGCCTGATGCCGTTCCTTTCAGCAGATCTGCTGCCGGACACTGAGTAGGCGCCCAGTGGACGTCGCCCAAAGGCAGTCTGCCGACCTGAAAGCCAGTCTGAACGGAATTCAAATACATCTCCACCCCCCGCCTAAAACAACCATGGAATCAACTTGAAGATGGTCTTTGCAATGCAAAGGATCAGACAAAAAGGTCAGATTATTATGAAAAAGTAGATTACTGGCCATATTTTAAATCTCAATTTTTGATGCCCATTTTTGAGGGGTCCTTGTAATGATCTTATTTCAAGTGAAGTCTAACAGACAAGGATATTCCGAATAGCTCAGAGCAGAAAGGAAAAAATCCGCACATTTTAACTGCTGGCTACCCCCTGCCTGCACGGCATGTCGTTTTGTTTGTTTTTCTTGAGAGGAGAACTGAACATTTGGTTTTGTTTGTGGTCTGCTGGGCACACAGAGAGCGGGGGTACCCCCGCATCAACGCACTGCCTGCCCCAAAACAATGCCTGGCATCCATGCAGGACCACAGAGGGAAGTGACAGGACTTCTAAGGGGAGGGGACAGTCAACAGGATTACCTACCACTCCGCTCCTTAGGGGGAGAGCACCTGGAAGGTGACACCGTTGTGACAATCAACCTCTCTCCCCTGAGCAGAGTTTCTCAAACAGTGGGCCTGAGTACCACCACCTCACCTCCAATTCTGCGCGGGCGGGCGTGCGTGTGTGTGTGTGTGTGTGTGTGTGTGTGTGTGTGTGTAGACCTTCCCAGGGGGCACTCCCCTGCAGATTCTGGGCCCGTGGGTCTGGGCAGGACCTTGGCAGAAATCTGCTTTTAGCGAGCCCCCCAGGTGACTCTCGTGCGCAATGAAGCTCGAGAGCCAGGGCGGTCTGATGTGGAACTGTGTGACTGACCTTCAAGTGGGAGGGGATGCCCATGCATCAGGCTGAAAAAACGGAAAACGTAGCCTTTGTTCCCCAAAACACACACACTCAGGCGTGCCTCACAGATGACCTACAGCAAGAGGCCCCACCCTTGGCCAAGCAGATGCCTAACTAGCAGGGTAATAGTTCACACCCGCTCCCGCTGCCCACTGCGGCCACCACCTACCTGTCCAGGTAACCCAGGCTGCGGACAGGAACTGTTCCCGTGTCACTAGGCGGCGATGAGACTCTTAAAACCGTCACACTTCAAACAGGGAGGGACAGGTAAGTGTTCTCCCCTTTGAAAGTGAGAGGTCCCTGGGGGGAAATGCACCCAGCTCAGACACTGGGGGACCCTGGGAGACCAAGCTCTGGGTCCACTTGGATCCACAGCCTAAGGGCCCCCCTGCCCCAGGCAGCTCAAACACAGGCACATTCTCTTAGGATGTAGCCGGAAACACCTTCCTTCTCAGGGTAACAACGGACGCTTGAAGAGCTCCACCCCACCCCAACTCTCTTCCCTCTGAGAGGCAAGGCAATCGGGAAAATCAGCTTGATAAATGTGGCCTGTCCCACATAGCCAGGACTGACTAGACACAGCTGGAGACTGTTCTTAAACAGTCAGATGGCTCGTGATGGCGGTGAGCTACTCGGGGGGGGCAGGAGTGGGACGAAGCATCATTTCAGGCAGAAATGATGTTGACTGTGCCTGGAAGCCAGAGCTGGACATGGAGGGGCAGGGCATGAGGACCTGAAGGATGGACACTTGCATTTTTGGCCAAAACCACCATGAGGAGGAAGAGTTCCCGTCCTCAGAATGTTAGGCAACGACCACTGAAGGGTTACAGGCAGCAGGAACATGGTACCCAGAGCTCGGGCCTTGGGAGGGAGGGGCGGAGTGGAAAGTAGGAGAGCTAATGAGAGCCCTGAGGGCGGCAGCAAACAAACCTTCACCACCCACCGGAGATGTTCCTCCTGCCCCCGCTGGATTTCCTGCGTGGGGTCCCAGGTACCGGGGCACCGGGGACAGACATAAAAGCGAAGGAAAACTGAGCATCTACCTTTTGGGGCAGGGGTGGGAAGCGTCACATGAGCACAAGGTGAGAAGGCGAGAGTGCTTAAGAATCTCCAAGTCAACTTACTGGCTCATCAAGTTTTGCTCTAAGCGTGCACTGCCTTTTAAATGGAGTTTTTAGAAGTCTTTTTATACGTGGCTATGCTCACTTTTTAGTAATCTGAATAGAGCAAGTATCAGCTCACTAAACAACAATTCGGGTTAATGAAATCATAAAAGCCAGAGCAGCCTACCTTTGCTGCAGCTCACCCTCTGTTCAGGCCAGAGCCTAGGAAGGAGCAGCCTGTGGCGTGCTGAGTGGGCGCACTGAAACCAAAGTGACAGCAGCAGCGGGGAGCAATGGTGAGCCACGCTGACGCCACCCAGGCCCGGCTTTCAGAGAACCCTGTGCTGTCCCAGCCCTGCCCACCCTCCTTCACCCACCCTGCCTCCCCACCCTCCTCTTCTCCCTGCAAGCCCAGGGCCCCAGCTCCCGTCTCGCCTCTCCATGTAGCGGTGATGAGGAACACCTGGCTCCTGGGCAGAGCCAGCCCCAAAGGCTTAAGAAGCCAGTGAGGGGAGAGGAAGTGGGTGAGCAGGAGGCAGCAGCAAGCGGAGGTGCCTCCCCAGATGGGAAGATGCACGCACACCTGGACTGAGAGGGAAAGAAACTGCTGGGGAAGGAAGGATGCAGGGACCTAGAAAGGAGCTACTGTAGCTCAGGAAATGCCTCCTAAAGGGAGGGTGGGTAAGGGTGGGGAGACAGCGAGCACAGGGGGAGGGGCCTAGAAACCTGTGAGTGGGGAGAGGGGCACTTGGGGGACCCTGTCTTGTAGGTTATCCAGCGAGGCTGCAGGCTGAGGGATGGGGTGGAGGGACTGGCCCAGAGTTTAGCACAGGACAAAAGGGGAGCCACCTGGCTCCAGCTTGCTTTCCGGCCTTTTCTCCGTGGCCTGGAACAAAGTGTGGAGAAAGTACATCCGTGATTGGAGTGTCAGACACAGATGAGCCGGGATGCTGGTGTTCCTGCCTACGTGTCAGCCTCTGACATGTGTCGTGAGCCCTGACTTCTCGTGGCAGTGTGGTTCTGTTTCTCACCGCCTTCCATCTTTGCCGGACGATTCAACAGCACTTCCAACACAGCCCATCGCCGTCTCCACAGACCGTCCTGCTTCCCGCCGTACCCACTCCTTCCTGTGCACCCACCACATGCTGGAGCAAAGTGCTTAACCATCTCACAGCCTGCCACCACCCAACAACCCCACGAGGCCAGTGACTGACCTCCCCGGTTTATGGGTGAGGAACTGGAGGCACAGAGAAATGAGGCAGCAAGACAAGGTCGCACAGCTTAGTGAGTGTAGGGATCAGGGTCAAGTCCAGGCTTCTCACTTCAAAGCCAGCACTCTCATCTGCCACTCCCTAGAGCATGGATTCTCAACCCTCATTGCGCACTGAATTCCCCACAAATGCTGTTAAAAACACGCCTCCCCCCAAGAGATGTTGATTCAGTTTGTGGGGATCAGGACCCAAGTCAGGTTACTTTTAAAAGCCCCCAGTGATTTTTAACGTGGAGCAGCAGTGGAAACCAGCACGCTAGGCCCCCAGGATGGCATCTGCCGCATTCCAGTCTCAGCACTGTGCCCGGCTCAGGTGGGGAGGGAAGTAAACCATTGAGGAGTGAGTGAAGCAATGAAAGCTGTGCACTTTCCTACAATCCTCTCATCATCTGCTTACCACCCTGACCCTAAACTTGGCCTTCTCTCACCAGCAGCAAGCCGAGGGGCCCGAGGCTAGTCCATCCCTTTTTGGATCCCACCTCCATGGACATGTAAACGCTGTCTCAGAGCCTCACGTTTGTCCTGATATCCACTGCTGTTCTAAGGCCTCAGTGCGTGCTCCATGTTTGAGGATACAGTTGCAGCCTCCTAGTCAGGTAGGTATTCAAGACCCTCAACAGCCCTGTCCCAACTTGTCCTTTTGGTCACAGCTCCCCCCATCCACAGGTGCTCTGTTCTGGCCAGGCAGGGGTCCTTGTCCCCTATGCGTCTTGCGCGTTCTTGCCACAGTGACTTCAATAACGCACGTCCCGCTCTCTCCTCCACCCACGTCTGGATCCGACCATCCGTGAGGACCAAACTCCCTGCTCTGCTTCAGCTGGTCACCCCAGCCCCAGGAGTCCCTTCCAACTCCGAACACATGTGCCAAGGATCTTACCTGGCTCCCTTCTGACTTCTAATCACCGTTTCCATGTGCCCACGCCCTAACTCCCTGAGTAAATTTCTATCGCTTGAAGGCAGCCACCGCGGGCACAAAACTTTATCTCCCGTACAGTGCCTGACAACTGCACATTCTCTGTGCGTGCCACTGCGTGGTCAGCGTCTCCTGTCTCGGTGCAAACGGTCTTACCTGTAATATCTGGACTGCAAGTAGGTGGAACACACAGCCTTGGACACGTGACTGGCTGAGCCAAAGTCGATGACCTTCACTCTGTAGGGTTGCCTGGATGGATCCACCAGCATGATGTTTTCTGGTTTGAGGTCAGCATGGATGAGACCCAGGCTCTTCAGTTTCATCAGGGCCGTGGCCACCTGCTGGAGCACTGGGCGAATGTACTTGAGGGGCAAGGGGCTAAACTTGTTCTGCTTCAGGAAGTCATACAGGTTCTGCTCCAGCATCTCGAAGACCAAGCACGTGTGATTCTTGTGCTGGAAGCACTCGTAGGCCCGGACAAAGTTGTAGTCGTCCGCACTCTCTGTGCTGAGGCGGGCCAGGATGCTGACCTCGATCTGACCTTGCCGGGCGTACGACGGGTGGTTCTTCAGGATCTTGATGGCCACTATTTCGTTGGTGCCCCTTTTCCAGCACTTGACCACTTGCCCGAACGTCCCTCGGCCCAGGAACTCTAGAACTTCGTAAGTGTTGGTCATGGAGCACAGCACCTCATGCTGGACTAGCTGGTAATCGCCTTCACTGTTGGAGCCACTGTTTTTGGACGTGGCAGTTGACGTGGTGGCAGTGGCAACAGTGGCCCCGCTTGCATTATTCTGAATCATGGGTGGATGCTCTTCGATGATCTGCACGCTGCTTGTGTTCTCGATCTCCTCACTCTTACGCTTGAGTCCACATTTTTGGTAGGTGTCAAGAAGGCTCACAGTGCTTCGACGCATCAGGTTATGTGGTCCGCCGAGGACTTGCCCAGTGACAGAGGTGCTGCTTGCTGATGTGACAACTATGTGCCCGGTGCTTCCTGGGAAGATGATGGTCTGCTCGTAAGGTAGGCTTGGGTTTGGGATCGGCAAGGAGGTGCTGACGGCTGTGGTGGCTGGCTGAGAAGGCGGCACGTTCTTGCTCTGGCTATACACTTTGCTGTGGGAGCCGTACCCAGTCATGTCCCAGGTGGAACTCGGCTCTACTTTCAGTTTCTTCACACTACAGAAGGCACTTGATTGGAGGGTGTGAGGGGAGAAAACTTGCACATGTGAGGCCATACCTACGAGGAAAATAAAGGGAAGAGGAAACGTTTCAGTCGCCATTGCGTGAATAAACTCGGCAGGCTCATCATCTCCGTTCCGGCCAGTGGCTGGCAGGGGCCCACAGAGTGTTTTCCTCCCACTTGAACAAGGTTGGAGAAGTGAATCTATTCCACCCAGAAGCACGTTCTGGTCACTCAGTTTGTGGGCCAAGTAGTTTGGTGTCCCACCTGCCACGGTGAAGGGGGTGAGAGACTTGTAGAATAGAGTCAGGAAGATACTAAAGGCTGAGATACAGAATCAGAATGTCGGGGCTTTGTGCACTATTTATTTTTGTTATAAATGTTGTTTGTGATGGAAACAAATTCTTCCTCAGTTCTCACTGGGCTGCACTCCTACTGAAACCAAAGACTGTATCAGGTGGCCCAGTGAACTGTTATGTGATTGTCCTGCATGGTCAGCTACTCCTTGTCACAGACCTTGACCGTCTGGTCCAGTCGTGTGAAGACACATCTGGCCACACAGGTCCCATCATGGGGCCACTCATGATCTGCTGGCTTCCAGGTGATCCACAGTTACCCCTTGGATCTTATTCTTAAATTACTCTTAAATGAATTCTGTAGGTCTGAGGACATAGGCAGTCGCTCTGATGTTTTCATTTACCTCGTCTAAAACTTTATATCAGCCTTTTAGAGGAAGTGGGTAGTACAATTCATGCGTTTTATTCACCAACTTTTCCTGCTAAATGCATATATCAATAAATTAACTAATCTAGAAAGTATTGTTTCACACCAACATCTCACCCACAATTGAGATAACTTCAGGAATCTATAAGAGCCTAGCTCTCAAATGGTTGTGCAATTTATAATTATGGCAATACTAGGAATAAAAAAAATCATAGAAGATGTATAAGGAAAAATAAGACAATGAGGACGAGTAAGTTCTTAGAAGTGAAAGTGGAAACCAGCACTGCCTGTCTTCTAAGCTGTCGTTCCTAAGCATCTCTTATAAGGGTACAAGGAAAGTTCAAGGTTTCTGTGCTAACGTCTGTGTCTCTCTGACCCCCGCACATAACCCAGGGTGGTATTTTTAACATTTCTCTTTTCACCCCGTCACCCACTACCCTAGTCCGCCCTCTCCCTCAGGGGCCATCTACCTTCCGCTTTGTCCAGAAGCCTAAGGTGAGCCGCCCGGCTTTCCACTTTTATGCTCTTCATTTCAAAACAGTCCCGAATCTACATCCGCCCGCCACTCTCCCCTCTGCCCGGTCTCAGAGGAAGAAGCATCTTCTTTCCAGCACTAAAAGTTCCCCTATTCTCGTGATTCCTCCTTTCCATTTTCTCTCGAACCCTGTTCCACTCACTGTCCTCTCTCTCTTACAGCTTTCAATTTCTCCCTGGTAACTGGGCCCAAGTCCTTAGCAGTTATTTAATCAAGTCTGGCCAGATGCACCAACACCTTCATCTTTGTCTCCAGTCTGCACGGGTGCGTCACACACAAACGCCCAACCTCGAAGGCCGTATTCTCCCTTTCTGCTTCTTCTCACCTGAAATCAGAGGTTTATGCTCTCTGTTCTTCAAGGCTCTCTCTTTAATCCATCTCCTCCCACACCTACGCACGAAAACTATTCTTACAGCCGAATGACTTCCTAATTGCGGGACCCCATGGCCTCTGTTCAGCCCTCCGCCTTTCTCCTAGGTCTTTCTCCTCCCTGATCTCTCTGCAACATCTGATACTGCTGACCACAGCTTCCTTCTTGATGCTCTTATCTGTGTCTCTGTGAATCTGTCACCTCCTCCCCAGTGTCTGATTGCGAGCTGTGTGCTGTGTGCTTTCTTTTCCTCTTCCTCCTTTAAAACGGTGGCATTTCCAACATTGTGACTCTTCTCTCTTGGGAAGGCATCATTCATGCAAACGGGTAAAACTGCAGGCGACTCCCCCACATTTATCACCAGCTAGGCTTTCCCCTGTACCTTCTAGTAATACATTTCTGCCTCCTGCTACGCCAAAGACTATCATCCAAAGCTCTACTTGTTATTTTTACCTAAGAATTCAGCCACCTCACCCTCTAACCTAACATCCCCATTTCTGTTCATAAAATATTCTTCTAGGCACTTGGTTCCAAAACAATGCATTTCATACTCTGGTTTCTCTTCAGATCGGGTAAGTCTTTCACCTTTCACAAAACAATGCATTTACCTTTGATGAAGAAGGGTTAAGTCTTATTACCCTCTCCTTCAAAATGTCTCTTGTACCCATCTCTTTCTTTCTGTTTTTTTTGCTGCCACCTCCATAGTTAGAACATTTATTGCTTGACAGGCAGACCAAAGCAAACACACACATCTGGTCTACCCAAGCACTCTCTTCCTCTCATTTGCCCATATTCAGCCACCAGATTAACTTTCCTAGCAATATTTCTAGGCATGTCACTCCTCTGTCCAAAAATTTTGGGTGACATCTTAGTGTCTAGAAGATAGACTGGAGGACTCTTTCATTCAACACCATCACATTTCTATTTCAACTACCTTGCTGGCTTCGTCTCCAACCATTAACTTTCCTCAACCCTCAGTTCTAATTAAGCTGTTTTACTGTTTCTAGAATGTCTCTTAAACTTCATACCTCCATACTCTTACACCACTCCTCCATCTGGCATGCCTTCACCGAAATTTCTCTCAACTTATCCAAAGACAGGACAGTTCAGATCTCTCCCTTCCCAGACCTCTCCAACCCACAGAGATTACTCCCAGCTCTCAGTTCCTGCGGCACTCACATAGGCACCACCCATTCAGTCACACAATGCATTTCTGCCTTGCAAAATCTCGTCTTGTTGAATTGAATCACTTTTCTTTTGTGCTGTTTAACTTTTTACACATCGAGGTCATGTTTTCATAGCCAGGTTATATTCTGGGGGCAAGAACTATAGTTACACCTTACACTTCTTTGTGCTTTCCCCAGTATTAAGCTGAGTTTGTGTGTTTTACACGGTAGGCACTCACAGTTGATGGAATAAAGTACTCTAACTGGCCTGGCCTCCCAGAGAGCCTATTTCTCTGGCTACAGTCACAGGCCCTTACTAACCTGGGCTCACGTTGGAAAGTCAAGAAAAACCTGCCAATACTTTTCAGGCTAACCAACACTGTTTTTTAAAAGACCGAGCAGAGCCCTGGATGGTGTGGCTCAGTGGATTGAGCTCTGGCCTGAGAACTGAAAGGTCGCCAGTTTGATTCCCAGTCAGGGCACATGCCTGGGTTGTGGGCCAGGTCCCCAGTTGGGGGTGTGCAAGAGACAACTGATCAATGTTCCTCTTGCACATTGATGTTTCTCTTCCTCTCTTTCTCTCTTCCTTCTCCTCTCTCTGAAAATAAAAAAATAAAAATGAAAACCCAAGGCAGAGGCCAGGCAGCTCCTGTCCTGGGGTGGGTCGGCATTCAGGTCCTATCTGTACTGCAGCCTGGACACGCTCTGACTTCCCAGCACCTGCTTTGAACCCTATCTTGAGCCTGGTCCCCTAGATCTGACGGAGGCTCCCTTTCTGGCTTGGACCCTGAACTCCAATACCTGTGATGTGACTGCACTCTCTATACATCCTTCTGCTGACAAGACCGTGTCGGTTTGCTCAGTCAGAACCTGTACTTGACCTTGTCTCTTCCCATAGCTCTTTTTATTCAAGCCAACCTCCCCCTAACCCTATAATAACACAGAAAATAACTTCTCCCTCTTTATCCAATTCAATATCCACATGGCTCTAGACGTAGTATACGATATAGAAATGACCAATCCCTCGGCTTTTAGTAACTTATCCACTGAAGAGGCAAAGCAAATAAGCCTTTTCTTTATCCCTGGTACCTAGATGGCCCCTTAGTCCCCAGCCCTTGAGTACTTTTTGGGGGGGGGGCGTCAGTCAGAGCTGGCAGTAGAACTATGCTGATGTGACACGAAGGAGGTGTGGCTCCATTTTCACTGCTTCGGAAGGATTCGGGTGGAAAGGCTGGGGTGTAGAAGTGGAATTTTACAGACGATGGCTTATGACTTATTGGGATGACAGCCAAGGGTCATAAAATTGTAGAAACTGTCATTGGCTACCTCTGGTGACAGATGCCCAGGACCGGAGCAGAGACCTGCAGGACTACAAACGCCCTTCACCACGCTGGGTGCCTCAGCCTCGGGCACGGCGGCGGTGTGGTGACCGCTGTTCCTCTCTAAGGTCAACAGCTACCCTTCCAAGGACCAGACGCAATTCCGACAGGGCCCTGTTTCTTTTCCCGCTTGACTGAGATATAATGGACATGCGGCACCGGGGAAGGTTAAGGTGTACAAGGTGATGATCCGTGCACACATCTATAAACGTATGTTGTGGAATGATGGCCCCAATAAGGTTAGTCAACACATCCATCACCTCATATAATTAATTACCTGGTTTTTTTGGTGGTGAGAACATTTGAGAACCACATTCTTAGCAACTTTCAAGCAGTAGTACAATATTGTGAACTATGGCCACCACACCATGTATTAAACCCCGGAACTTATCTAATAACTGGAAGTTTGGTAATATAGCCTTATTATCATGATTCTGTAGCAGAGGCCATTTTGGTCTGGGAAGCAAATTATTATTATTTCTGCTTTAAAATCTCTAAAATATCTCATAAGGAATAAAAACACTGCTGGTGGTTGCATAGCTTATTCTTAAAATAATCTTATGGCAACAACCAGACTTATGTCCAAACATTTCTCCTTGGGAGTATTTTTCTGGAACAATCCACTCCCCCCACCCCCCCATCGGTTTAGCTATCGGTGAGTCAAACCCTTGCCTTTTGCATTCCATTATTCCGATCCCTACGGCTGGGGACTGGGGACAAGGAAGGGAGCACCTTTATGTTTTCCACTTGCGTTTCTGTCTGTATGGACCTTTGTATTCGTCAAGGCCTGCCCCCCTCCTCATCTGCCCATTTTCTCTTCAGAAGAGGCAGGGGCTTAATGCACATCTTCAGCTTGGTCCTATGGCAAAACCTCAACTGTTTTGTAGCTCATCTCTGCCCTTCCTGTTGGGCTCCTTGGAAGACAGTGGATTTTGCTCCTCTTTGCTGGAAGACTGGGAGGCTATTGCAATCCAATGGCAGGGAGCGAGGGGTGGGAGGGACCCAGGGAATCACTGCCGGATAAGCCTGTAGTAATCACACCTGCTCCTTTCAGGGGCTGCCAGGCCCAGACAGGCCCACAAAACCCTCCATAACCTCCCAAGGTAATGCGTGACAAGGTGTCCCCATTTCCACTCGGCAAGTCACCACAACTTAGAACTAAAGCTTCTTAAAGGCTGCGTATTACCTTGCCACTCCGTCTGAAGCGGGTCAAAATCTTAGCCCTGAATATCAGATATACACCGGGGCCTTACATGCTTTTTAATGTTGCCGATACAAGTTTATGCAGATGTTATAAAAATGATCAGCAAAAAGCATTTAAAAAGAAATTTATGAAAATTGAAGACAACTTATACAACTGTATGTAATATATTCCTCCTTGCACTTGGCAAATGAAAAGCAGCTCCTATGAAATTGACATTAAAATATACACTTTCGGTAGCAGAATTAAAGCCCATTATTTAAAAGGAGTCATTTCTTTCTTATTACCACAAAGATGACAGACTGTCTCTTCTGCGCCCCAAACAAATCCAGGCTCCCCAGCTACGGAGGGTGTATTTCAATAGCCTCTATGCTAAAGGCAATGAAGGTGACTGACCTTTTGGCTGCTTTATTCAAATGCTCATTTTACATTAAAAAAAAAAAAAAAACAACAACATGCACGTAAGCCTGCATTTCAAAGCACTATTTTTAAAACATTTGCCTTCTAGACTTTATCACAGATACCAATTATGCCCATAAAGTGCTATCACACTTGAGTTCATGCCCAATTCCTCAGGATTCTCGATTCCCCGGATTTCATGCCATTTATTTTTTTTATGAAGATTTTATTTATTTATTTATTTTTAGAGAAAGGGGAAGGGAGGGTGGAAGGGCGGGAGAGAAACCTCAATGTGTGGTTGCCTCTTATGTGCCCCCAACTGGGGACCTAGACTGCAACTCTTGTGCCCTGACTGGGAATCGAACCGGAAACCCTTTGGTTCACAGGCCGGCACTCAATCCACTGAGCCACACCAGCCAGGGCTTGAGTCCCCGGATTTTAAAATCTTGAGCATCTAGTACGTCCCAGGCTGTGGGCCTGGGCGTCTTATGGATGGGGTGAGCGCACGTCTGACTTTGTCTGAGAGGGTCTGGGATCATCCAGGTTCTGCCAGCTCAGTTAGTAGGGGCACCCTCTCCATGCTCCTTCTCACGAGGGTCCTAGGAAGTCAGGTGATGGGTTTAGGCTCCTACGATAAGTGGGAAAAAAAACAACCAGATCCTGATCCAGAAGTTCAAACCTGGGTCATTCTCTGTGCCTGCCTCTTTGTCTTAATGGTTTAACGAGAAACCTTTCTGTAAGCGGAGAATAATTTCTCCCCCTTAAAAAAATAGCTAAAAAAAAAAAAAAACCCCTTCATATTTTTTGCTGAAGTCATAACTCAACATTTTCAAAAATGTCATCTTATTAAAGGGTTGCTTCATTCAGTTCTTTCTGTCCCCACCCCCTTCCTTGCTTTGTTTCCTCATGATTTTGCATTTCACAACGAGACGAACTGAGAAGTTGCTTCACAGCTGAGTAGACTTCCTTCGCATTTCACCACCCGGCAGCTATCTACTGGAAGATCGGACTCCAGTGAGACTCTGGGGATGAGTGAGGGGTCAGCCACGGTGAGAGAAAAAAAAAATAAACAGAATTCAGTTTCACTGAACTCTATCAAAGCGTGAGAGAAGGAATTATGAGTAAAACTGTGGCACCAGCTTTACCAGTATATAGGGTTTAACTTTGGTTTGGCAGGGTGACAGAGATCACCACGCACAGTCCAGCTACATTATTCAAGGGAACACAACCACCAACACCTTAGTATAAGAGGTACCGACTTTCCTACTTCCTACAACCCTTTGGACACACACTTCTGCTGAATAATGAGTATCCAACAGAAAGTACAGGTCTTTTTTTTTTTTTTTTTTTTTTTGTAATCAAGAACTCATAAGGAAGAATTAATTTCCATACCTAACAGAATGCCATATCATTTTATATATCGCATTATGTACCTAAGACATAATAGAGTTATAGAATATGCCAAAAAATGTAAAAAATATACAAATATTAGAAATTTGCATCTGAATGGATATTTTTGAACACCTAGAAAAGGATTTATCTGTATAACCCTTGATTGACACATATAATATGATCATTTGATGCCCCTGGGGGTTAAGAGATACTAGAAGTTTTTCATTGACATACAAAACAATATTCATAAAATTTTAATGATAATCACCCTGCTCATGGAGTTTATATTTCATAAGTAGTGCAAAGGTAATTTCAGATTAGCCCATTTCTAAATGATACACTTCCAAAATACTGCAGAGTACATGTCCAAGGGGCTTTAAATCATTTTCAGTCAAAGCCTGTTTACCCACCAGCCGTCAGTGTTAAATGGGTAGTACATCCCACCAGGGCACCCGCAACTAGGATCAACCGCAAGCGCCGCGGGGTTCTTTGGCCAATAATGACAATGACAATACTACTCATTGCATCGAGGGTTTTCTACAAAGACAGGGGTTGGGCACCCAAAGAAACATGAAGACATTAAAGACATCAGCACTGCTCTAGAAGAGCTTATAATCTCATGGGGTTGCCAAGTTCACTGCAAATTAAAAGGGACAACTGGTAATTCTAGGCAACACCAGCGCTTGCGTTGCCAAAGCACACACAGGAGAGGCTCGGAGGCAGGAGTCGCTCTGGGCTGTGGTTAGGCCGGGTTTACAGAGGAACAGGGGTGGGAACTGGGGTCGGAGCTGCGACTGGGAAGAGGGGCATATCTTTTGAAAGGCAGGAGAATATTCCAGATCCTGCTAAGTGGGTGTGAACAAGGGGGGGGGGTGGAGGACAGCCATGAAATGACCTCTGTCCTCAGGAAGCTTAGCCTTTGCTCGGAGACAACCACTTAGAAGGGTTTACCTAGTAGTGATGCAATCACAAATGCTAAAGTGGTAGAAAAACACCCATCTATACTATGCACCAGGGTTATTGTCTGCTGATGACTTGAACCTTCTAGAAGTAATTATTAAGTACCAGCCCCACCCCCCAAACAAAAGGCTGCTAAGAAGCCTTACCACCACAGCCCCCCACTTTTACTCCTTTGGCCTTCACTCCGTCTTACTGACCGTCATAAGTTGTAGCTCTCTGTGTAAGAGAGACTCCAGGGCTTGCACCCCACCCTGTAGGTTGGAGTGCATTCTCCCTGTTTTACAGATAAGGAAATAGAGTTTGGGGAGACGCATAGTCTGTCCAAGGTCACTTTGCTACTCCTAGCAGGGCTAGGACTTGAACTGAGGTCTGCCTGACTCCCAGATCTGTGCTGTTCACCATTCTTCGTCTTCTTCACTCTTTCGGTTCTCAGACCAGAAGCACCAAGCAGGGAGACGGGTACAGTCCCAGCCATGGAAGAACGAAAGAGGCAGGGCTAAAGGGTGGGGCCCCCCCAGCGCCCGCCATCTGGTAAAATAACAGACACCAGCAACAAGTATCCTAAGTCACTGATCATCTCTGGTTGCGATAACATCTGAGAAACAGAACCATTCTGAGTTGTTGAGCGAAATAAATGTACCCCCTCAGAGAGGTACACGTCACTTATCTGCTGCATAGAGGCACAGTGGACAGGGACTGGCCCTGAATGGGGTGGTCTGGACTGTCACGGCAGTCCAGGGGCGAGGTGAAGAGGATCTGGACTAGGGGTCTGCCTGAGGAAATTGAAAGGAAGGAGCAGAAACAAAAGACTTTGCAGAGGCAAAAAGGCAAGACATGCTGACAGATGGGATGCAAGGGCAACGGAGGGAGGGGAATCAAGCGCCGTATTTTGCCGTGTATAATGTGCACTTTTTTGCCTGAATATTTGAGGGGAAAATAAGGATGCACATTATACATTGGTAGTATTAATTCTGTATGGTAGCACTAATTCTGTATCTATATAAATGTTTCTAATTCTTTTATTTATGCTTATGCGTTAAAACTGTAACTCTAGAAAGCAATAATGACATCTGTATGCAAAATAATACCCTGGAATATGATCATTGGTTTTGTTTCTAAATATAACTAGATAAAAAATTGAATTAAAAAATTAAAATGAAGGATTTTTTTTTTCCTGCAAGTTTGGGCTAAAAACGGGTGTGCATTATTATACACAGAAGCGCATTATACACGGCAAAACACAGTGTATCTGGGGGACTGAAAGGGGCGGGCTTCCCCAGCTGGCACTAGGGACAATGGGAAGTAGGGTTAAAATGCTGTTTATCTTGGGGGGCCGTGGGGGAGAGATCATGGAATAGCTTTCAACAAGTGAATTACAAGCACCGGCAGGATATCCAGGTTGAAATACTCAGTGCTCAACCATTTATACTGAAACCGAGGCAAGGAACTGCTTCATTTACCAAAGTTAAAGTGCCAGGAGCTGGTGGTTATTGACCATCAGCATCTAGCCCCCACTTGCTGCACTGCCTCTGGAACGCAGACGGACCATTCTGAAGAGAGTGGAAATTGACAGGATGGGCGAAGCTTGCACAGGATTAACCAGAGGGGGAAGAGGGCACGGTGACCCTGGACCAGTTCATGCATGAGGCCAAGGATAAAGGATGGAGCCACAATTATTGCTAAACCAAGATGAGTGGGACAGATAGACAAAAACACAAACAAACCAAAAAAAGCCCTCAAATCAAAGGTTTACATCCCAAAGAGACACCGAGAGGAAGTGTTGCCGATCTGAGAGCAGAGTCCAGCTGGAAGAGCGCTATTTTGAACAGACTTCATTGTAGGCCTTGGCAGCAACATAGAGACGTGTTCTGTATGTACTGAGGCAAAAACCAGCCCAGGAGAACGGGCGAGGGGTCGCGCTGGAGATGCTGGCCTGGGAGTGGTCACCAACACCTAGCTGAAAATGGAATCCATGTGGGTGAGCCGTCTCCCAGGAGAAATGGTGTAGAAAGTAGAGCAGATGGCAGCTGAAGTAATCCTTAGGGACACAGACATGGTCAAATAGCACGGGGAGGACAGTATGAGTCACAGGGAAAGGTCAAGGATAAAATGATGGCAAACACGATTAAGGAATTGACTCAGGAGAATGAAAACGGGAAGGAGCTGCTGGGCCTGCCTGGGAATGAGCCACTAGCCCCCTTCTCCCACAGGGTCCGGAGGAGGGACAGAAGGGAAAAGAAACAAATGAATCACCTCATGCCCTTTGCTCTTCCAAGAAATGCGATTCCCCTCAGGACTCTCAAAACCTTTTCTTGAATCTGCAAATGCCACCATAAGCTATATTTCTTCAACTGAGAAAACAATCCATGCCCCCCCATCTGCAAATTCCCTACACATTCTCCACCCACTGGCTCATTACTTGTTGAAATCAGCCCCTCCCCCTGTTCAGAATTACTGTTCATTCTGAAAGTTGCTAACCTCACCCACGACACCGCCAGGCCTCTCTCCACTTCACCTCTCCGTGACTCTGCCACGCTGCCTTGGACGGAGCCACAAACCTCTGTGGGTGGGCCAGCCCTTCACCAAAGTGGGTAAGTACATGCAGGCCATAAATTGAGTATCTGGCGGCCACGTTACCACGTGCTGACAGGCATGTGAAAATCACCAATCCAATGGAACTCTGGGGAAGTAGAGAGTGATGCCCATACAACACATATGATTATCCGTTTTTTTCTCTGGGCAGTGGGTGGAATCAATGAAAACAAAACCACTCAGGAACTACTTTGGAAAACGCTAGCTGCATTCACTGAGAATCTTAAAAAACAACAACAAAAAGAAACCCCCTTCCAGACGTAGGTGTATTAGTGTGCTAAGCAGGCTCAGGAAGTACCACAGACTGGCTGGCTTCAGTAACAGAAATTTGCTGTCTCGAAGTTCTAGAGGCCGGAAGTGCAAACTGAAGGTGTAGACAGGGGTGGGGTGGTTCCTTCTGAGGGCCGTGAAGAAAGGTTCTGTCCCAGGCCTCGGCAGGGTCTGCAGGTGGCTCTCCTCTGCCTGTGTGGGTCTCTGTGCCCCTGTGTTAGGGAGTCAGGACCCCACGGTGGCTTGAGCAGCTCTGCGGAGACCCTATGTCCAAATAAGGTCACACTCTGGGGCACGGGGGTTAGGGACTCAGCAGAGGAGTTTTGGTAGGGAACACAATTCAACCCATCAGAACAGGTTTAAGGAAACTAAAAGCATTTTACTGACACATAATTTTCTCAGGATATACAGTTCACGATGTTCCAAAAGAACTGTCTTCCTTTTTCCCTCCTTGGAGAGGAGACATCTCATTTTGTGATTCCCTTTATCTTGCCTCAAGGGCCTAGGAGGGCATTTCAATTAGTCAACTACGGAAACCAGCAAAAGCCAAATGACGAGTCTGAATTAAATTCTGCCGAAGTTTATTTGACAGCACTGTTGGAAAGGCCGCGCAGGCTTGAATCTAATATATATCAAGGAATAATTGTAGTCGCAATGGCATAAAAGGGAGTCAGCGGTGACATGTTAATAACGCTGGGATAGGAGAGAGTGAACGAAGTTTCTAGTCCTGATTCTGAGGGTGTCAAACACCGCTCAGGTACAGCAGGAGTAACTGGAAAGTCAGATCCGTTGTGGGCTGGCGCGGGCCCGGGGAGGGCTGGGCAGCTTCCTCCCGTGGGTCCACTCTGGTGTTAAATGAAGAGGCTGAGGTCCCCCCTTGCTCATGCACACGCTAACTCTTCTTCACCTGTTAGTCCAAAGTCTGGAGAGGCAGTCATATTTTTCAACGTGGCATTTTCCTTCTAAATGAGGGTCTCAAGAAGGTAACCTTATAAACTAGGAGGGATGAAAAAGGCAAACACCCACAAACTACAAAAACAAAACCAGCCATACTTCTGGTTTCAGCCCAGAGGGATTCCATGGAAATTCAGATTTTTTTTGGCCACTCACTTCTGTCTCCAAAATGTTCTAAAGGAGGTGGTTAAAGTTTCATCAGTATTCACTTTCAGGTGTTCGAGTCAAGAATCTTTAAGTGATTTTTTAAAAAGATTTTATGTATTTATTTTTAGACAGAGGGGAGGGAGGGAGCAAGAGAGGGAGAGAAACATCAGTGTGTGGTTGCCTCTCATGCACCCCCTACTGGGGACCTGGCCTGCAACCCAGGCATGTGCCCTGACTGGGAATCGAACCAGTGACTTGATTTGTAGGCCGGCACTCAATCCATTGAGCCACACCAGTCAGGGCTCACAGATCTTTAAAAAAGCACTGTCCCCAAACCTTTCGGCCATGCCCTGTCACTGGCATCCCAATCCCCTTCCACTCACTACTGTTTCAAAATCATGACTGACAACCTCAGAAAGTGAGAACCTGAAGCTGGAACTGGGGAGGGATTGCCTGGCAGTGCCAGGTGGGCCTCAGACTGCAATTTCCTATCCGTTGATGAAGTCCAAATCAAGGCAAAGAATCTGGTAGGCTCGTTTTCTATTTCATGCAGAAGAGAATGAGCTATTCTTATCCTGGTAAAGGGAAATGATGTATTTTACATAACCCTTCCCCACCCCGTGCCCTGCCCACAACTGACTGGTCTCCTGAGCTTATTCGAGGTTCTCCTTCAGTGATGTTTGCACGCTTGGAATCAGAGCTGGAAATCTCCGTTTTACTCTTTCCCATTTTGGTGTTCTTATTACTATGCCACTAGCACCTCTCTCCTTTATGTCAAAAAATATGTAAATTCCATTACTCTGTATTATTCTATCACTCTGCGTAAATTCTATTACTATGTGTCCCCTCAAGATAGGTTGGAGTTCTAACCCCGCCGCCCGCTAGGGATGTGACTTTATTTGGAAATAGGGTCTTTGCAGATGTAAGCAAATTAAGGTGAGGGCATGAAGGGAGTCTTAACTCGACATGACTGGCGTCCTGGTAAGAAGAGGAGAAAAGACACAGACACACAGGGGCCTCCACGTGACGACAGAGGCAGAGGCAGAGACCAGGTGATGATGCAGCTGTAAGCCAAGGAGTGCTGGACGCGCCCAGGGTATGGGTGGGGACAGGGCCACTTTGACTCTGAACTCCTGGCCTCTAGAACTGCCAGAGGATATAGTCTTTTGTCTTAAGCCGGCCTGTTTGTGGTACTTTGTTGCAGTAGCTCTCCGACACTAAGACACTTTGTAACATAATTCAGGACGGAGTTCATTGAAAAGACATGTTTGTACTGAAGCTGGGAGATGGTATTTATAACAATTTTATAACAATTGCGCAGTCAGGTTGCCTTCACAGCCTGTCTCTGCCCTGCCGCCTCTGGGTTGCAAAGCCGTAGAAGTGCCCTCAGTCTCACTCCCCTGGCTTACTTTCGATTCCTGCCAGGGCACTAAAGACCTCCTCTCTCTTTCCTTTTTTAAATTCTTACCCAAGGACTTTTTTTTTTTCTCATTGCCTTTAGAGAGAGAGGGACGGAGAGAGAGAAACATTCGGTGTGAGAGAGGAAGCATCGATCGACTGCCTCCCGTACATGCCTGGACCGGGGATTGAACCTGCAACCTAGGGATGTGCCCTGACTGGGAATTGAATCTGCAACCTTTCAGTTACGGGACAACGCTCCAATCAACTGAGCCACACCCAGGGCAACGCCTCCTCTCTTTCTGCACATTTGTTTGTTCCTTGTGACTGATGTGTGACTTCAAAATCTCTAAGGAAGGCATTTGAAAGTTTGGTCCGTCCTCATGAGCTACAGTGAAGGAGTCCCGGATGGCACTTCCCCGGATCTGCTCTTCCCAGACCGCGGCTGCTCCCTGAGTGGCACAAAGAAAGTGGGACAGGGGCCTGCGGCCGGCCTGCGCGTGGCTCTCCGGGCAGCGCCTGTGTGCCGCCTCTCACACTCATGTTTATGTGTTTCTCGAACGTTTCTCTCGTAGGCTGTCTTCTGTCTGCAAAGGAAACTCTGCAAAAGATGTCACGCAGACCCAGTGATGCCTGTGACGCCTGTCCCCTGGGCTCTCTTCAAGTCCCAGATGCCTTCCACCCTCCTCTGAAAGCAGTCACAGAGCCCTTCTTGGATTTAAATGGCACCTGCTGTTCACCACAGTAACTGTACATTATCACTCCTTGCTCCCTGGAGAATTTTCATTGCTTTCAGTTGCCTCTAACTGACATCTGATGAAACTCGGTTAGAGATCACCTTGGGAAAGATACAGGAAGCGCCCCTGCCCCCGTCCCGCCCACTCCAGGGTGAAGGGAAGAAGGGGGAGAGACAGACGGGGGTGCTGGCGGGGAGGAAGGGAAGGAAAGAAGAAAAGAAAAAAGAAAAGATGGGAGACAAGTGAGAAAACAGAGGCAGGTGAAACTGTATTCGGAGCGCACTCAGAATAATAAGGTAACGTGGTGAAGCGCTTTGTGATCTATAAAGCACAACAGAAACGCCACGCGATCTTCCCGAGTATCTGAGTCGGTGCTGGTGCGTGGGTACCGTGGCTGGGGAAACCAGCTAGCGCGGAACCGGCCCCGGCACTGCGACCGTAGCCCATTCTCAGCCGTGCATTCGAAAGCAGGTTCTTTGGTCTGTTGTGAGGACATCTTTGTGCTGTGAGTCACTGTTACAGAGCCAGTCCTGCTGTCACTTCCCAGCAACTCCAGTGCTGGGCTGTCGAACACAGCTGAGGACACGGATTCTTGCAGGGGAGCGCCTTCCTCGGGGCCACAGACAGCCAAGACGTCCTGCTTTCTAACACGCAGGAAGGCATTTGGTGACCTAGACGGTCTCCAGCTTGGTAGTCAGCCGTGTTCCAGAAGCTGTCATCTCAGACTGTGTCACAGATGCAGGCTGTCCCTAGCTGGCTGCATCGTGTCGGCCCCTTTGTGCCTCAGCTTCCTCATCGACAAAATGGACACAGTAACAGTATCTCCTAGGGTCCTGGCGAGGATTACATGAGTTAGTGCCCATAAAGCTCTGAAAGCCGCATCTGGCCCAGAGTTAGCCCGAAATAAGTGTTCCCTGAAAGAGGTGGCGAGGGAGGCAGGCCAGCGCGGCGAGGGCCGGCTACCGTGGACTGTGGCTGGCGCTCTGGCTCTCGGAGATGAAATCTCACGGTACCGTGGCACAACGCTACGCACGGCTGGCACATGCAAGGGCACAACCTGAAATTTCTAAACAACTGGACAAAGGAGACAGGAAAACGAAGAAACGGGACGAGATCATTCTTTACTTATCTGACCGCTATTCCTTCCAGGAAAGGCCGGTTTGGTCAGGAAGCAGCCACTCCCAGTGATTCTGAACCGGACTCCCGGGAGCCCCGAAGGGCCGCAGGGTTCTCACAGACTCTGCGTTTTACCTGCTTAGCCACAAAGACACACGCCCGGTGTCCCCGTGTGCCATTCTGACCCACAGCACTGCCCCTGGTCATAATCGGGACCCCGCTTCTATGCACACCGTGCCCACCGACGATTTGTACCCACTGTATGAACCGGGACCCCAACTTGTTTGGCTGTGCAATTAATCAGTTAAAAAAAACAGAATGCTCCTGATATATGTGAAACTTCTTAATAAATTATATAGGTACCACTTTATTGCTATAGTTCGTCTGCTAAAAATACTCAAATAGATGAGATAAAATATACATTCTACTATTTTCTTCTGTATCCCAATCAATTGTCCTGAGCCCTTCACTTTGAAATTCCTTCTATGACGCAAGTAAACCAAGCTGAGTAACTGAGGGCTAGTCTCGGCCATCTGATAAAAAGGGAGTGTTGCCCTGGCTGGTGGGGCCCAGTGGGCTGGGCATCATCCTGGAAACAGAAAGGTCACAGGTTCAATTCCCGGTCAGGGCCCACGGCTGGATTGCCAGCCAGGTCCCCACTTGGGGGCGTGTGAAAGGCAACCCATCGATGGTTCTCTCCGTCTCTTGCTCCCTCCCTTCCCCCACCCTTCCCCTCTCTCTAAAAATAAGTACATAAAATCTTTTAAAAAATTAAAAAAGAGAAGTGAGTGTCATTCCCAGGCAGAAACTTGTCAGGGCCAGTGAAACTTAACTTGCCTGCTGGGTTCCCCTTCCTTTGCTTCAGTGACCAGTGCTGGCCCAGGGGGTGAAGGCTCCTGAGCCGGGGAACTGAATGAGGGTAAGAAGGAGCAGAGACCCCAGTGGCCCCAGGTGGACAGGAAGCACCAATATGAAACAAACTTTGCTTGTTCCAAGTCCCTGAGACCGGGGCTGGGGGTGGGGGGGTCTGGCCAGTTGGGAGGGTTGTTTGCTGCTGCACTGTACCAGCCCGTCCTGACGAGCGCTGCCAACTTCCTTAGTGCCACTGTCCCTTAATGAGCCTGAATTAATGAGGCTGAATGTAATTATATTTCAGTGCTCAGCATGCTCACCCATCAAAACCAGAGCACACGTTTTCATGGACAACTTTAAAAATTCTAAATAGTTCAATCCCTAGCTTCCACGTCCAGGCATCGCCTCTGTGCCCTGTGAAAATGCTTCATCAGGTCAAGGTGTCAAGTGACGGCAGAGCTCTGATCCCCACGCCTGTTAGTGATTTCGGGGGTGCCCACGCAAACCACCCCCCAAGAACTTTCCTGACCCAGTGTGCAAAGTATGGGCTCCTCCGCCGCAAAAGTCCTCCCGTTTGGTCTGGAACCTTGGAGACAAGTGGCCTTCTGGTGACTAAAATGGGAAGCTGCCCTGCAAACTGGTTGTGTGACTGCTGACCTCAGGCTGGGAGAACCGGTTTATGCCCTCCATGGCTGTTTTCTCCGGGGAAAAAACGCCGCTTCTACACCCTGCCTGCAGGTGTGTGATGCAATGGCCGCGTGCTTGGTAAAGAATACTCCAGTTCTGACATCATACTAACCATGGCATTGCTCACGGTAAGCTCACAAGCCTGGCAAGGCACATTCTGTACCCTCTTTATCACTGAAGTCAGCAGTGGGTTTAAAAATAAAGCACGGCTCATACAGCCAGGGTACCACTGACGCGAACGGCCAAGCAAACACTGTTCTGGACTCCGTCCTTACACAGGGCTTTAGCTCGAGGTCCCTAGTACCAAGGCTGGGCATTCCTCACTTCCCTCCTAGGATGTTAAGTTGTGCTGACCTGCAGATAGAGACCTGCAGATCCTAAGAGGGAATCCTCAGACGTCCCACAGCCAGGGTTTTAGATGCCATTTTATTTGTGACTTGGAAATGATCAGTCTGAAATGTAATGACAAGCATGCACGTACACGTGGGCGCCATCAAATGCTGAGTGTGCCAAAACGAAGAGGGAGGGTGTTAAAAATCAGTGACGGCTGTCGCAGTGAAGTCTCTGAGTAAGAAAGAGCCTGAGAGTTTTTGTTAAGAAGGTATTTCACTCTAGATGCCTGATTTGGGTCCTCTGAAGAGAATGACCTCAGAGCAGAGAATGTTTTCATAGGTTAGGGGCATCTTTAAAAGCACAGAATGCCTGTTATTCAAATTCCGTGCTCAATCAGCAAACTCGGATCTCTTGCCGGGGCTTCCAGAAAGGACCTCCCGATTAACGAGGAAATGCCCTTGTATGTGCAGGTCCAGCCTCTCTGGATTGGTCTTGCTTTAAACAGTTCAGATTGATCAACCCATCTTCTATAAGTTACTAGGAATCTGTCCTTTGGAACCTAATAATCCTTGGTGAACTTATGAAGTCAAACTTCCAGATCTGCCAAGCTGAGGATTCTAGAGGCCACACAGAGCATCCGGAAGTAAGTGAGCACAGGAGAGAGCACCCCGAGAGGAAGGAGGAGTACACTGAGGCACAGAGGCCAGAGGAGACACATCAGGGTTAGGGGGGCAGGTTCTTGTTCCTGGAGATTTACAAGACATCTACTTTTCACAGGACCTGAAGTAGTCTGCAGATACAATATGAAATGTAGCAGCTGGGGATAAACCCGGACTGAATCTATCTAAAGTGGGGCTGGAATGCGAGAAGAATAGACACCCGAGAACAGCCGAGCGCTCCCGCAGGGAGTGGCAGAGGAATCTGGAAGGGCAGGCTGGAGTCCAAAGTGAAGGAAGGGCTTTGAGTGCCAGGTGTCCGTTAGGTGCATTCTATCTGTCAATTCTCAGGTGGGCAGCCAGGTGTCGCAGGAAGCGTTCAGGAGGGGAGCAGAGGATTAGTCAGGCTTCCGAGGTGGCCGCCAGCTCACCCTCTGGGAACATCCGTGAGACAACAAGGCCCTGCGTGAAGGGTGGGGATGGAAAGGCAGGCCACAGACAAGAGTGTGAAGGAGCAAACTGAAGGCCTGGGCAACTGATGGGGGAAGGGAGAGGGCGGGACATGAACCCATGATAATGTGGACGTCACAGTGACCGAGGACAGGCGAGAAGACTGGTCCTCTTTGGTGGCCTCACTGACTTGGAGTGGCAGAGGAAGGCATGCCCTGGCGTTCACGCCCGGGCCCGCTGGGCGGTGGGTCCTCTGAACAAGGGTGCTCATGGGGGTGTACAACTCTGCCACTGGAAAGAGCTCGGACATGCCAGTGACCAGGTGGCCACCGTGCTTCCCCAAGGGAGCTCAGACAACCGGCTACAGAGGACACGTGTTGGCAAAGCCCCCTCTAGTCTGCCCCCAAGGCCACAGTTGGTCTGAAACTCAATCAGCTCTCACGCTGGTCCTAGGAGTTACTGATTTGTGATGCCTTCCCGCCAAAGCTGGGACATAAAACCTTTATCCTTGAGGGGCCCAGGAGGGACAAGGACCCTTACAGAGCCACAGGGTCAATCAAAACAATTCAGCCAACGAGGGTGCCTGTGGTTACAGGTAAGAGAGAACCGGTGAGAACCAGAGAGAACATCCAAGTTCACGGTGTCCTCCTGACGGCTGGATGCAGTGAACATTCTCTGGTCCTTTCGCCAGCATCGATACACTCAATTCACTCAACTGAGCTGAGCAGACCCAGCACAGCTGTCACAAGCCCTGGCTGGTGTGGCTCTGTGGATCAGGCATTGGCCTGCAAAACGAAAGGCCACTGGCTCAGTTCCGGGTCAGGGCACATACCTGGGTGGTGGGCTCGGCCCAGACAGGGCGTGTAAGAGAGGCAAGTGATGTTTCTCTCTCACATTGAGGTCTCTCTCCCTCTCCTTTTCCCTCCCTTCCCCTCTCGCTAAACATAAATAAATAAATTCTTGAAAAAAAAAAAAAAGAAAGAAAGGTGGTGAAGAGCAGAACACCACTGCCCGCCCTGCCCTGCATACCTGGCTCTGGGGCCGCTTGCCTGGGGGCGTTGACCCTGAAAGCCACGCCCTTGTCATTCCTCTTTAGCTGAGCTGAAAATGAAGCTACGGGCTCCCTTTGCTCTCTCTCTGCCAGGACCCATTTCCCCTTTCTTTCCTGGCTCCAACTCTATGGCTCATATAGGACTCCCACTGAGATGCTCAGACACTCTTACCTTGCCAAATGTTTTCCTCCTCCGAGAAACGGTGAATCAAAATAAAAGGTGAGAGAAAGTAGCCGAATACACTCAAAGGGGCAAATGGCAGCATAAGGAAGGTAAAAAGATAAGCCTGCTCATTTCTTGTTTCCCAGCTTTTATTCCCATCAAATGCTAAGATCTGGAGGGGGGCTGGGGGGGAGTGGAAGGGAAGCCAGCAGCCCAGGAACCTGTTTTCACACTTACCCATGCCATAAAACCCCATTAAGCCACCAGGAGCCCCTGGAGGATATGCTCTACCACCAGTGAGTTCACAGTAGAAACCACTGCCATTTCCTTGTTTCTCCCTGCTCTTCATTCAAAGGAAGCATGGCTGGAAACCACCACGCTGGTGGACCAGAGGACAGCAAGCTGGCACGGCCAGGGTCCTGGCACTTGGGATGTGGGACGGGCAGCCCGAGGCCCACGGGCCTGGCCCCACAAACGCAAGGCGCTCAGGGTGGAAAGCTCCTCTGTGCCCCTTGGTCCAGGACCACGTGGAGTGACTCACGGCTGTGGGGCCACAGACAGAAACCCACGAAGAACAAGATAAGCCTTTCTTTCAGTCGTGGGCTGCAACTTGGGAAAAGTCACCACAGCAGAGGCAGAACAGAGCAGTTGCTGGGAGGTCAGTTTCCCGAGTCTCCCAGCAAATCCCTCCTGCTCCTTTCAGAGCAGAGCCGCACCTGCCTAGGGACCAAATAAATGGCGGCACCAAAGGAGGGGAGCCAGACCTTGAGCCATTGAACCAGTGGCAGAGACTGCCCAACGCTTCTGAGCTGGACAAATGCAAGCTGGCTCCTGCAAGTGAGTTCGAGAAAGGATTTGTGGGGGGTGGAAAGAAGGGCCGCATTCAAGGAACACCCTCAAAGCTTAGTTAGTCTCCTTTAACCCACACGCACCCCCCAAGCACGAGCCAAGCTGGGCCGCAAACGGGCTACAGACCTTGTTCCTGAAGAGATGAGACCAGTAGGCTGACAGCACGGGCATGTGAACTGCGGGTGAGATGGAAGCACTGAGTCGACCGCTGTGGAATTCTCTAACGCTGGGAACCGCGCTGCATTGTGGAGGAGGGCGCCCTGCCCGCAGGAAACGCACAGCGAAGTACTTAGGGGCCAGGTAGGGCTGGCCCTCAGGACACTGCACGTCAGAAATACTCTGTAACCTCCTGTCCCACAGAGCAGCCACTGGCCACCCAGGTGGGCTGCTGAGCACTTGAAAAAGGGAGCCGGTGTGACCGAGGAACTGGCTGTGACATTTTCTGAAATTTCAATTGCAATAGCCACTTGTGGCTCATGGCTGCTGACCAGGACAGTGCAGAAGGAAAGGGCTATGACATTGATAACTTAACCTCAAATCATTCAGAGGAAGTAGCATCTCTGTGGGTAGGTGCACACCTGTGCCACGAAAGAGGGAGAATGTGCGTGCTAGTGTGGGTACACGAGGAAGCGAGGGGGTCAGAGGCTACCCAGCGAGTCTGGGTGAAAGACATGGGCTATTCCTTGTCTTATTTTTATTTTTGCAAATTATCAGTAAGTTTAAAGCTATTCCCAAACGAAATGTCTTTAAGCGCGTGTGGGTGAACATCTATTGCTAATCAATGCAACCGAACAGGGTCCTCCTGGAACTTACTTGTAAATAGAGGGTGGGAACTAGGAAGTTCAAGGCCTTCCAAAGATTGGAACCAATGCCACGGGTCCCGCACATCACTCAGTGTGTCCCCAAAGCGCTGCTCCTGCACTCGGTGCTTCTTTCCAGTGGCAGGGCCATGGCCTCTCCTCCCCCTCCAGGAGCCTCCCCCTCATTGCACTTGACCCCAGGAGCCGACACACGCCCGCAACTGACGTAACTGCAACGGCCAGTTCAGGGCAGGTTTTTCGAAAACAGCTCTATTGACGTACGATTCACATGCCATGAAAGCCACCCTTCAAACAGGAAAGGGTCAGTGGTTTTGGAACATTCACAGTTGTGCAGCCATCATTGCCACCGAATTCCAAAACGCTATCGTCACTCTGCACAGAAATGCCACGCCTGGGAGCAGTCACTCCCCGTCCACTCTCCCTGTCCCTCGTCCCGACAACGGCTCATCCACCGACTGTGTGTGTCTGCGGGTTGGCCCGATCTGGACCTTCCATGTACATGGGAGCATATACTATGCGGGCCTTTGCATCTGGCTGCTTTGTGTCTGGTTATTTGACATAATTTTCTCTAAGTTCATCCACGATGGAGCGTGTGTCGGCATTTGATTCCTTTTTATGGCCAAACGACCCGTGGATGGATGTGGCCATTAGCTCACCCTTTTGTCAGCGGGTGGGCACTGGGGATGTCCCTGCTTTTTGGCTGTTATGAACCAGGCTGCTGTGGACTCGTGTACAAGAGCCTGTGGGGACGAATGTCCGGGCTCCTGTTGGGTGAAGAAGACCGAAGGGTGGAACTGCTCAGTCGCGTGGCGATGAGAGGTTTAGCCTTTTGAGGAACCGCCACACTGTTTTCTAACATGGCCTCCTGAAGTCCACAGGAGTCATACCACACAGTGGTCCCAGTTAAAGCCCACAGAAAGCAATTCTATGGAAGCAGCTGCCCTTCTGTGGCCCTGTGAAATACTACCGTCTACATTCACAGCAGAGCCGGGGCTTGTTTGACTCGAGGTAAATAAATGAGAGAAGCTGTGACTCGCTCGGTGCCAGCCACATGCTTAGCCGTGTATCGTCCCGGAGCACGAGCCAGCACCTGGCATGGCCGACGAGGCCTGGCTGCGCATGCCAGTCCCGATGAAGAGGCTCTCTGTGTGCAGCGCAGCTGCAGCAGGGTGCAGGCTGGCACCCCGCAACCGTCCCCTCACCACGGCAAGGCGGTCTGCGCTGCTGGTCAAAGCCTGAGTGGAGTTATTTACGGCCGCCCACAGGCTGTGCTCCCAAACATGCCTCCCGAGAAACTGGCAGAGAGAGAACCTGGAAAAGGCAAGGACCATGAGCAGCTGGGAAGCAGTCAGACGAGGAAGGTAGCAAAGAGGCTGGTCCCGGGGGGCCCATCGCCTGTGAGCCCTGACTCAGTCCAGAGTGAGGGCTGAGATGGGCATGCACAAGGACTGCAGCCCAGGCCAGCAGCCAGGCCCACCGCCGAGGCAACTGGGAACTCTGCATCAGGCAGGTGGCCCTCCAAGAGTGGGGGGGAACAAACATCTGTGCTTCGTGTTAGGGCACTGGACTAAACTCCCAGGCTGGAGTACAAGTCCCAAGGCTGCGCACCATGTTCTAAGGATGGGTGACAGGCTGGTGAGGTGAGGAAGGCCCCTGTAGAGGGGCCAGGAGCCTGCAATGACTGACCTTGCATTCAGCACCCTTTAAAGCACAGGGAAACCTGCCCCACCCCAGGGCCAAGGAGCCCCTGGCTTGTCCATGAAATCACGACGGTGGCCAGGTGGGGGCAGGTCCGAAGGTTCAGTGGGGGGAACAGTCAGAGAGAGTCCCCGTGGGCAGTCGTTCCTACAAAGACCACGCAGAGGCGCCTCCTACACTTTCAAAATAAGGCAGCACCGCCCAAATGCAACAGGGCCGGCGCCGTCCTCCACGGCACATTTCCCTGGACAGCAAAGAGATTTTAAACTGTCTTGACTGATTTAAGAGGAGGAATCAATATATGTGTCCACTATCCCTCAAATTCACATTGACAGAGAGGCTAGGCCTTTAGGGCGGGTCTGCGCTTGACTGCTTCACAAATGTGTGGACGTGGCTCTCTGGTGGGGGGTCCAGGCTGGACTGCCCAGGCCTCGCTTCTCTGCAGGCACCACCCCAGCCCTAGTGCAGGAGGAAGAGGCCCCAACTACAGAGACCCTGCTGAGCCCCGAGGGAGGCAATACACCCCAGGTGGGAGGGACGGAGGGGGCTACAAGGGCAAAGGGGCAGCAGAGTAGAGATCAAGTCTCAGGGACACCGAGCACAGTTCAAAGAACACAGAATAACGTCCAGGTCTTCTAAGTAGCTTCAAGGGTTTCCCATAAAACTTCCTTCTCTTTCAAACAGACCCATGGTTGTCCTTGGGACATTTTTGTATGTGACTTAAAATTGCCTGATCACTCTTGGAAAATGTGTTACTCATCTTGGCAGTGGCACTGTGGGAAGAAGCTGACGTCCTCAGCGCCTATCCCCCCTCCCCCAGGTGCCCACCGAACAGGATGGAAGATGTCCTGGGGCAGCAGCCTCCAAAAATGAATGAATGAATGAGTGAATGAATGAATGAAGCAAGCTGTACAATTGCCCTCCACCCCACCCAAGTCCTCCATCCACAGAAACCAAGACTCAGGCACGACTCCTGCCTGCGTGGACCTGCCACAGCTCATTTCTAGACCCCAGCTGTCCCCTGCTGCTGTCTATCCCGGGTTTGGGCTCCGAGATCAGAACGGCTCAGGGCTCTGCTGGGAAGAGCACTGGACGAGATGTAAGGGTCTAAGATTCAGGCTCCTGGGGACTTGGTAGCTGGGCAATTAGTTCTGGAGGTCACCTCAAAGGTGACACAGACTTCCAAGAAACCGGGGACAGAAACTAACATTACACAGGTCCCATGCCTATGTAAAAGCCAGGCGCAGTTTCCAGAATGTATTAAGGATTCTTACAACTCAATGATGACAAGACAACCCAATTTTTCAAACGAGCAAAAAATCTGAATAGACATTTCTCCAAAGGAGACATACAAATCGCTAATAAGCACAGGAAAAATGTGCACCGTCACTTGTCATTAGAGAATGCCTTGGGCGGGGGTGGGGTGTTGGGGAGATGGGGAGTGATTGCTAAGGGGTATGGGATTTGGGAGATGAGGAAAAGGTTCTGGAGTTAGACAGTAATCAATGTACAACTTTGTGAATACACAGAAACTCAATGAGTTATGCACTCCAAAAGAGTGAGCCTTACGGTATATGAATTGTATCTCAATAAAGTTGTCTAAAAAAAGGCACATGGGGACAGACTCATAGATGGAGAGCAGGATATCAGCTAGTGGGGGGGGGGTGAGGGGGTTGGGGGGATTGGGCCAAAAAGAAAAAGGACTCATGGACATGGACAACAGATGGCAACTGCTAGGGGCAGGAGGGGGACATGAGGGGACTAAAAGGTGATGTAAAAAAGATACAAAAAAGGTTAAAAGTAAAGAAAAAGGCACAATGGCAGATGCTTGGTACAAATTATCACCCACGTGAACCTATGACATGCATACTGTCACCCCCTTTTACAGGTGAGGAAACTTGAGGACTGGCAAGGAACAGCCGACTGCCAGGACTCACACAGCTCGCCCTGTCCTGGAGAGAGGGTTACACTCGGGCCGCTGCCTCCAAAGGCCACGCTCTGCCCCCCTCACCACCCTGTTCGTACCAAGATGGTCTGTTAACTAGCCACTGAAGAATGGTTTCTGTGGGAAAAAACAGTACCCCCTGGACAAAGAATCACCGAAAGAAAACGCCAGTGTTAGAAGTCATGTTAAAGGGCGTCTCACAAGTCCCTTTAATTTACAGATGAGTAAGTCCAGCTTCAAGGCGGTCAACTGACCCGTCCCACCAAGGCAGCAATGCTGGTGGGAATGGTCACCCCTCCCATTTCACAGAAGACAGGCTGGTGTATTGTTCACTGCAACTGGTAGTGAATCAAAAGGTAAGTAGGGTTCACCCGGCTGGGGCTTCAGGTCAACAGGTATTCAGCACCCTTCAAACGTGCCAGCCTCCCATCCAGATCCGGCTGGAAGATCACTCACGCTGGCCACAGCTCCCATTGTTCCGCAGTTACCGTGACATTTCTCTCCTGACCCCAGGAGGGCTCTGAAAAGTCCCACCAGGGTGCGACTGTTCCAAGGACCCCTCAGAGCTTTTGAAGTGCTTAGCAAAAACAGGGAGTTCTGGATTTAGCATCCGTGTGAGGGCAAAGGCTCGGGAGACTGAAGGAGCTCTCCTCCCCTCCACGGGAAGTGACTCTACAGGGAGCCACTAGAGCAGGGAAAGAAGGGAAGGGAGGCTGATGCCAGATGAACCCGCGTTGTAACGAGGGGTTCCTGAGTACTCTGAAGTCGGGGGTCTTTTTGATGCCTGCGCACTGTCTCCACAGGGATGTCTTGCCTCCGATGTAACATGTCCCCTGTTGACCCTGGCTGGTGTGTAGCTCAGTGGATCGAGCTCGGGCCTGTGAACCAAAGGGCCACAGGTTCGATTCCTAGTCAGGGCACATGCCTGGGTTGCTGGCCAGGTCCCCAGTAGAGGGTGCTTAAGAGGCAACCACACATTGATGTTTTTCTCCCTCCCTTCCCTTCTCTCTAAAGATAAAGAAATAAAATTTTTTTGTAAAGTCCCAGTTGAGGTCACTACCCTGGTCTCCATCTTACAAACCTACTTCTTCTGTTTGGCCCTTTTCCCACGGCTACCCTATCATCATTCTCCTGGTGGTCCAAGCTAAATTCCCTGCTCACCCTGCCCCTCTCTTCCCCGCCCGTCTACCTCCTCATCCACTCCAGGGCTGGGGCCCACCTCTCCTTCGCATGCTCACGGCAAGCACCGTCCTAGCCTCAGCACGTGTGTGCTGAACCTGATCCAAGAGTTCGGCCCTGCCCACGACTGGTTAAGTCCTTCACGGCAAGCAGCAGCCAAGGCTAGTCACACACGGAAAAGGGGAAAAGAGGAGAGGGATGGGAGGGGCATACGAACAGGTCACAGAGAGGTTATTAAATAAAAGACAGAGCCGGGAAGAGCAGAGCAGACGGGCCTGGGAGCTGCTCTTTGCGTGTATTCTGCTGGAATGAAAAGGCACGCTGCCACCGGGCCCCTGACGGCATCTGCAGATTATTCATTATTTCAGAGTAGTTCCCCTGAACTCTCCATCTGCTGATGGCTGCTACTAGTCAGATAATCACATTCCAGTGCAAAAACCTGTGACCTGGAACTTGCTCCAGTCATTCCAAGTTAGACACCCACCGCCCCCTCCCGGGCCAAGGGTCTCGTACCACCGCCTGCTGCAACCTCAGGCTCCCTGGCTGCTCATCCCAACCCAGGCCGTCCTTCCAAGACCAGGTCCAACAGAGCGACCCTGGTCATTGCCCTGGTCACGCGGGACCTCGGGTTTTCTCTTTGTGCCTCTCGGATGTTGGTTGTCACACATTCGCTTTGCAGTTATTTGTCACTTCTGCGCTTTGTTTAGTCTTGTCTGCAATGGGTCTCTAAGTTCGTGCAGAAGAGGGCAAGCTTACGCTGCAGCAGGCTAATACATTGTAATACGATCCATAGGGCATTAACTGCTCTTAGCCATCACTACGTATTGATGTGCCCACGTCCCCGAGCGTGAGGCGGGCAGTGCACATGGTACAAGCTCCCAAAAGTGCTGAAGGCTGACAGGCAGGTTTCCCTCGACCTCTCTTCTCACCCAGAAATCCCGGCTGAACACCCCACCTGCTCACGGCTCAGTTCCACAAAGCCGCCCCCCTTCCTTCCACGGCCCCCTGACTCTGGGGAGAGCCCGTCTGCCAGGGCAGAGGGGGCAGGGGAGAGGCAGGCACCACTCTGACATGAAGTCTCCCTGCACAACACCCCTCGTCTGCCTCAGGGTTTAGAAAAATCCTAAGACTTGATGAGCCATTTACTTCTCTGTGAAATCAAAATGATAACTAAGTAGAGCTGGAAAAAGAAAACAAATTCTAAATTATCCTGGGCCCTGAGCCAAAGCCAGTGGTGATACAGTGACAAGGGCCATTTGTCCCGGGCTGGCCAAAACAGTCACAGGGGCTTGCTCTTTTCCAATGTGAAACTATAGCTGCTAATGCCTGGATGGGGATCCATTTCAGATGATAAAACATTCCACGCACACTCTCTCCAAAAGAGCATCCTCTGGCCACACTTGACGCGGAGGGCTGGGGTAGGGGCGCTGAGCTCCAGCAGCATTTACCAGGCTTCTGCATACAACAAAACCTGGCACAAAAGGTTCCCCAGATGACCTCCGGCCTTCAAAGAAGGCGGTCTAACCTGGGCGCCCCACCTTTCGGGCCTTCATTCTAAACGCACACACGTCTCAGTAACAACTTCCAGGTCCACCTGGACACACAGATGCAGCTTCCGCCCTTCCTCCTCATGTTCGTTAACTTGCCCCCTCTCTCGACTGCTCCTGAACAGTCTAAGCCAATCCGGGCGCTGACAGTAACAGCAAACGGGGCCGTGTGAAGCACCGTTTTAGGAAAGCCTCTTCACTCGGATGCCTGCCAGAGCCGCTCTCGCTGAGGACAGGACCTCGCAGGCGTGCACTAGCTGAGCCAGGGTGACTAGTTCGCCCGCCCCTGCCACACTCACCAGAACCCCGGGCACCTGTTTGCTCCTTCGGGCCCTTGCCCACCACTGTGTTCTAGATCCACAGTGTCCGACACGGTGGCCACGAGCCATGGGTGGCCAACGAAATTAAAATGGAAAATGGAGTTCCTCAGCCATATTCATGACTAGCCACATGACTTGCCACACTAGCCATATTTCAAGTGGCCAATCACCCCCATGCGGCAGGTGGCTGCCATTTTGGGGGGTGTGGCTCTAGAACATTATAATCAGTACAGAAAGTTCTACTGGGCCAAGCTGTTCTAGATAGTGGGATTTAAACCTGGAGACGACTAAGTTTTTTTAAAAAGTCACCTTGCGGTCTTGCATAAATAGGCTTCCGACCCTAGTGGACGAACGGCTCTCCCGAAGGTCACCTCAGAGCAACGCCCCTTACACGCCCTCACATCCTTCAGCAGTCTGCTCCTGGGTGCCGCCTCCCTTCTTCCCACTTCCTGAACTCTCAGCCTCACGTCCAAGTCCCACGGTCCAATGGGAACCCGAACCAGAGCCTACAGGTGGCTCTTATTTCTCTTCCGCAGCGTTTAAGCCCCTATTTCTCCATGAGCTCTGTCTTAGTTTGCTGGGGCTGCTGTGACACAGTGCCAGAGACCGGGTGGCTTCAACGACAGAAATGTGTCACCCCACAGGGCCGGAGGCTGGAAGTTCAAGCTCAAGGTGTCCTCAGGGCTGGTTCCTTCTGAAGCTGTGAGGGAGGGTCTGTCCCAGGCCTCTTTCCTGGCTTCTGGTGGTTTCTGGCAATCTTCGGTGTTCCTGGGATTATAGGTGCATCACCCCAATCTCTGCCTTCATGCTCACATGAAGTTCTCTCCCTCTCTCTCCCTGTCCAAATTTCCCCCTTCTATAAGGACACCAGTCATGATGAATTAGGGTCCCCATGCCAGGATGAACTCATTTTAATTATGTAATTATACCTGCGATAAGGTCACATCGCAGATAAGGTCACATTCTGAGGACCTGGGGGCTAGGATGTCAACAAGGAGTCTGGTCGGAGGCACACAATTCAGCACCTAAGAGGCCCTGACAACCTCCCCACGAAAGCGCTCCCCCTGCCCACCGTCCACCTCCCATCATTCCCCTAATATGAAAAGGTCTGCAACAGGCCATGGGCTCCTGGGCTTTGTGGGATCAGGTGGCAGCCCCAGGCAGAAGCTTACACCACATATGGCCACCTCCACGATGCACCCAGCCGATTCAAGCCCCTCTACTAGGCTTAACAAGGTCCATAACCCAAAACAAACACCTGGACTGTGAAGGAAGTGCAAAAGGGCAACTGTCACAACAGACACGGTCACACAACACAGGACTGGCAAGGGTCTCCATGTCTGCTGCATCAGACCGCAGCATCCCCCGCCCCCCGCCCCCGCCACAGGCACGCTCTCTAGGCAGTGTGGCAGACACACATGGAACACATCTCCCTGACCCAGACTCTGTGACATAGCAGCTGGGCCTCACAATCGTCATACAGGCCATTGCCTGAGCTTATCCCATGGGAAGTCGGCCCCAGCACAGCACACACAGCTGAGGTACGAGCTACGAGAGAGTTACCTACACGTTCAGGTGGCACGGGACAGAGGACGACCAACAGGCTCCCGTGCCAGGCCACCTGGTTGGCATCCCAGCTTTGATACTGACCAGAGGAAAGATCTTGGTTGAGGTAACTAACCTCCTTGAGCCTCAGTTTACCTCTCTGTAAAATGGGGAGTGTGAGAGCCACCTCACATTAAGACAGGCCCATTAAAGGCCATCAGTCCAATGACTAACAATTACTGAACACTGATTCTGTGTCCATGACACCACCCAATGCATGCGGGCAGCATGTCCTCATCATCCCCGTTTGTCCAGGGCAGAGATGCCAGGGCCAGGTCTCTGACTGCAAAGGCACACTCCCAACCACTTTATGGCACGTCTGGTACACAGCAGGAGCTCTATAAAGGCTTGTCCCCTCTGCTTCCCACCTCTACCCCCTCTTCTGGTGTCGTATGCCCCGTATACCAACCCATGCCATGCTGCCGCCGACTGTGCCCCAGATCTGCACAAGGATGGAGGGCCATCAAAGTCATTCGGAATAAGCATCACTTCTGTCAGGACACAACGATCTCCTCTGACACGTCCCCAAATCCTCTTTGATAACCTCTTCCTGCAGAACACTGACCATCGACGACCACTCCCCCCTCGCCACGCTGCCCTGCCTCTGCCTACCTGCTCATTCTCACCTCCACTCTCACACTGGGGTCGGTTACGGGGACCTGAACAGCCTGGCTTTGACTCCCCTACCTTTTCTAACTGCTTAGCTTGCCTGTAGATGGCACTGTCCATGTGGGGAAATGGTGGCTTCTTGGCTGTGGCCTTTGGTTTTAGCAGAAATGTTGTCCCTGGGAGTGGTTAAATAAAGACAGATATTAGCACAGTTTTCCGCCCAATTATCCTACTTATAAAAATAGAACTCTCCTCGGTGAGCGTCTCAAATAGAACCCTTAATTTCTACAGACGACGTCAACCTTACCAGGTCAGCTCCCGATGCCTCAGTCGGTGAGCTGCAGCACCAGATCATACCAGATGGCAGGCACAGGGCAGAACCTGCAACTGCGTCTTCCTAGATCTACAGCAGTACGTGAGTACACGAGGGTGTGTGCGCACACACACACCTACCCATACGTGCTCAAACACGTGTGCTCCCGTTACGAGAAATAATGGCCGTAAAGACCGATGCACGTGTAGATCAGCCATTGTGGTGTCTCGGGTTCTAGCACTGCAGCAAAGCACACCAGCGGAAAGCTAAGTACCGTTGCTCTGGCCTCTTGGAGAACTACGTTCTGACGCTATGCCGTCAGGTCCCAGCAAGGGCTGCTGTGAAAAGGGCTGTAGGAGCCCTGTTTCCATCGCTCTGGGAATGGGGAGTGCCCTGTCTGCCACCCCACTCAGTTCTTCCCAGATAGAAGTCCATGTGCCAAAGGCAGTCTGCAAGAACTAGCATGGTCTGCTTCTCTTGAGGACTGGGTATGCCTTCCTTTTCTGGAGCAAGAATTACTGCGGCGGTCACATTTCCCTCTTCTCTTTGATCCTGGGAAGCTCCAGGGACCAAGTGAGGCTCAGCTAAAGTAACGTAGCGGCCTCGCTGTCTGCATATTTGTGATTCTTTTCCTCCTGGCTTTGAACTTCTGTATTTATTTGTGTTTTCCTGGTCTCGTCCTTAAATCCTTTTGTACTGTATTGGTTATTATAGACATGTGTTTATACTGTAAACCCAATCATAATTCATAGAACAAGGTGATATGTATAATTAATCGAACAGACCTCAATTAATCACCATTGTAAATATAGTCACTATGTCATAGTTTTTATAAATGACACAGAGCAAAATGTAAAAAAATGAAGATGTTGAAGCAGACAGAATAAGTTGCCTTTATGACAGCCCTTCTGGCCTCCCCTGGCAGAACCATGACTTGGTTCCGATGTCGGCCCAACACCACCTCCAACCACTCCCCACCTTCCCCCCTGTGTATCTCCTGAGTTCTGACTAGTCTAAGCTAATCACTTCCTGTGCCTGGGAATAACTGATCTGAGCTGGGTACCTTACTGGTTGTAAGAAGGGGAATCACAACTGGGGGTCTTCAGTGAAGGATTCCTTGTTTGATGGATGGATGGATGGACAGACAAACATGGATTTCTGCTAGGCCAACCACACACACTAATTTTTACCACTAGTAAGTGCTGGGCTCTGAGCTACACACTTTGAGAGATAGAAAGGTTAATGAGGAATGGCGAAGGGCTGGAGGTAGATGCCCTAAGAACTCAGATACTCCTGAAAAATGTAGCTGTCCAGATTCTCCCTGGAACGACAGGAGGGCCAAAAGGCTAGTTTCTGATAAACACGATTAGAAACTCCATGAGTACCGGATTTTCCACCACCATTACCTGTATAGCTCTTGCTCTCCCACAAAAGAACACAGAAGAAAGGGGGAGAGGGAATGTTTACTACTCTATCTCAAAAGTATACTTTGTATATTCTCAGGATCACAAACACTGTTTCCACTTTGAATTGCAACTGTCCCCAGGTGCCAACAATGTTGCCTTTTCTCTTAGAGACACCAGAGGCCTCCCCCCCAGACACATCCCCCTTTGGCTGAACAGGGACTGAGGTCCTGGAGAGGATGCATCTCCTTCTTCCCTGTCTCCCTGCTTGCACTGTGCCCGATGTCAGTCATTTCCCACTCAGAGCCTGCTCCTCTTGCATCTCGAAGACACATGCCTAGTTGTCCAGGACACACCTGGAATGTGATGCATCACAGAGCTCTTTAGTCTCCAATTGTTCTTGCATGTGGTCAAATAAAATTATGTTCTTTTATATTCTAATAACCCCCAACAGCCAGATTCTGCATGGCCTCTCCTGGTGTGGGATGTCTGTCTCATGCCTCCTCATTCTCGAGGTGTTTGTGTGTGATCTTCTCACTTCCACCTTACTTCTCTCCCTTCTGCTCCCAATCACGTCCCCCTTGCTTCTGCACGGCTAAAAAATCCAGAAGCTTCCCGAAAGCACCCGAAGCTAACTTACTGGAGTTAGGACTGCTGCACCCAGTATTTCCTCAGTACTCATATCTTTCTTTAGGTTTCTTTTGCTTTTGAGGACGGATTCTCCAAAGTCATGTTCCGCAAAGCAAATCTGACTTCTCACCGAGTCACACTGCCTCCAGGCTGGAAGAGACGAACGAGCTCTGCCTGTCTGCCGAGCACATGCAGAACCGGCCAGACCTGTGGGGCTGCAATGTGAGGGCTTTCCCCAGACTTTCCAGGCTGAAGATGCCCAACGCCACAGCTGTAGGCTGAACTTTGGCAGGTTAGGTGTGAGTCACAAAGGGGACCTGGATGGCAAACTAGGCAGACATGAACACAAGCCTGTCCCTACCACCAGGAAATCAACTCCAAGTTCACATCCTGTCTATGCTTGGGAGGGCACAAGTGGGCATCTGTCCAAGGCTCTTCTGCCCTCCCTTCAAAGTGCTCGAGGAGGCATGGGTGTGGTCTGTTCTGTTCTCAGCTCAACCACCTAGCCCAGGGTATACACAGTGGCCTCAAATGTCGAAAGGCTGACTTCTGTGAGTGGGGGCTCAGAAACAGTGGCTGCTGTGTCCAAACCAAGGGCAGCTGCAGCTGCAGACACATCCTTAGAGCAGCCTCTAGGCCGAGGGGCAGGTAGGAATAAAAAACCAGGTTGCACCGGAGCGCCATCAAAGCAGCTGGCTTGTTGGCTGAACTGGAAGTCAGAGAGGACCGGCCACCACGGGAGACTGCCTGCACGACCCGCAGTGTACTGACCAGCCCCGACTCCAGAGTGAACACCACGGCCCACACCTGGGAGGGGGGCAGAGCCAGAGGAGAAAGGGGAAAGAAACCCAGTGTCATGTGTGACAGAGTCAGTTCCACCTGGGGACCTCGCAGAGAGGAGAGTCTCTCGGCTCAGCGTGCAGTTTTTTTGCAGCAAGATCCAAAAAGCCTCGTACATCATAGTAACCAGACTACTTTTTAAAAAATTCTTTTTAGGTTGAGCACAATAGGGAAAACGCAAAAGTAAAGCTTATGCATACACATGACTCTTAGCACTTCTGAAAATCACCACTTTGGGGGCTGGTGGATGGGATACTCGTGTATGTGGGCACACACTCACGCATGCACATGCACTGACACACACCCCATGCTGACCTGGCCCAGCACAAGCAGTTAAAAAGGTGAGCCTGCTCCTTTAATTACGCCCATTGTGTGGTGGGGAAGGTGTGAGCTGAGAAGGCATTTAAAGCAGATTGCCCCACTTGGGGAGATCCGACTGGCGCTTTTCCGAGACTGAAGGTTGCACAGGATAACCGACGAACAGGAGGGCAGTGGCCCTGCCTGTTGGGCTTCAACCTGACTTCAAGGACAGGCGCCACCCTGGAGCTGACGTGGAAATGCAGAGGGTGGGGGCTGCGGGGGGACGCTTGAGGCCCCAGGCTGCTGCCTGCTCCGGCTTAGGACCAAGTCCTGGCTGCCTGAGTTTACCTCTCCCTGAGACAGACCCGAAAGAAGTGGGAGGGGCGGCGGGGGTGGGGGTCTCAGCATAGGCCTGAGCTGAAGGTCTGGAAAGAGGGCATGTGCTACATCAGGCCCTTGTGCTTTAATCTCAGGACCCATCTACAAACAGCAGTGATTTTATCTGAGTCCCCTTTAATAGAAGTGCAAACGGTAGATGCTCAATGAATGGTGTCATCTGGCTTTAGGTCCCGGAAACCCCTACCTGAAGCTTCATTTTGCATGGACGGAGAATAGAACTGGGGGCACCAGGACCTTTTAGCGGAGGTGATGAGAGACAGGGCTGAAACCACGTGCTCCAGACACCTTCATCATCTCAGGACCACTCCACTCTCTCTCGGAAGAAATCGTAAAGGTCATCCCATCCAACCATCCCTTTTGTGCTCGACCCCACTCTGTGGCAGCCCCATCAAAAGGTGCTCATCTGGAACGGCTCCGGTACCAGAGGAAGCCCTGTTCCCCAGGACTGCCCATTTCTGGGGAGATTTCAGCAGCATCATATTCTTCCTTGCAGTTTGATTAAATCTGCTCCCAGTGGCTTTCGAATCATTGGTTCAAGTTGAATCCACAGCTACCTTTTTCAAAAAAAAAATCCATCTGCCCTTCAGATATTGCTTCTATTTCATACGGTTCAATTCTTAATTAATTCCTTCCCAACAAACGGTTCCTCACAGCAACTGCATATTCTCCAAATCGTGGCCCCCCCTTCCCACCTCCCAGGCCCAGACACTTCAGGGAAATCAGTCTGCCTCCATCACCAGTGAAGGAAGGGATCAACCTCTCTTTCTCCTCTCCTGAGCCCCGACAGGCCTCATAAGGGTGATGATGATAACGTTCAAAGTCACATATTTTGAACAAAATTGTGGCAATGTAAAAATCCAGTATCGTCAGCCTCTAAATCCTTGGATAGTGCCCAAAGTCTCCTACACACACACACACACACACACACACACACACACACACACACACACACAATCTCACCTATTTCTACAGCTAAAATATCTTTGTTCACATACTGACTTTAAAGAGACATAATCATTTCTTACTCTATGACTTTTCTGATGTAATTATTTCCCTCTTCCTATAAAATATGTATTTCAGATATGCTCTCTCTTTAAAAAGAAATTTATTAGACCTTTTTTAAGGGTTCTTTAGCTTTTGAGTCCATGATTCTCCAAAGGCATCTTCTGTAAAGCCAATCCTGCTTCCCACTAGCCACGCTTCTTCCATTGTAGGTCCACAGCAAAACTGGGCAGCAAGCACAGAGCTCTCCCACACACCCCTGGCCTTCACAGGCGCATCCTCCACACTCTCTTAGATATTCTTTAGGGCTGGCTTGAGACCCTAGTCTTAACTGCTGCCACTGGTTTCTATTGTTCAGCGTGATCTGAGCTCACACCACGCCTCACAAAAACCATTTTGGAACATGGCACTTGGTAAACTTAGGACTTCTCACATGGACATATAAGCTATCGATCTCATTCAAAACTCCCTCTTCCCAGGCCCAGAACACCTGAACCCGGTTTCTCTTACATGTGTTACGAGGTAGTCTCAATAACAATACAATCTAGGGTTTAAAATCATCCTCCAAAGACGTAGGAACCAGCAACTCTCGGTCGTTCATTCTAATGTGAGAAAAAGTAATGCTTATCCCCCACAAAACTGTGTGTGATATGAAATTGTCTATTAACACAGAACTTTCCTGGGGGGAGGGAGCCACCCTTTAATTATGTTTTGCCTAGGGTAAAATAAAAATTAATTTATATGTGCTAAACCACATTTTAACTTTAAAACCTAGAGGTGACCTGGAACTATAAGAATTCCAATCATTCATTCACTAAGCGTTTACTGAATACCAAACATTTGCCAGATACCACGGGAGGCACTAGGGACTTAGAATCAAAAACTCATTCCTGCCCTCGTGAAATCTTACCGGAGTGGGGAGCAAAAGGAAATTTAATAAATATAGAAGTCAGCCAACTGAAACCACAGTGAGATGCCGCTTCACACCCACTAGGGTGGCTGGGATACAAGAGACCCTTGCGGACAAATCTGGAAAACACCACGTTAAGTGAAAGAAGCCCAGTGGCAAAGATCATGCTTTGTATGATTCCATTTATGTGAAATTCCAGAATAGAAAGAAATTAGTAGTTTCTGGGGATAGAGGGGAGGGTGGGACTCTGGGTGATGACTACTAATGAATAGAGTTTCTTTTGGGGGTGATGCAATGTCATAAAATTAGACGGTGGTAATGCCTGCATAATTCTATGAATATCCTGTAAACCACTGAACTATAGGCTTTGAATGGGTGAATTATGTGAATTGTATCTCAATAAAGCTGTTAAAAACACACATGGAAATCAAGGGTCTTCATATATGCAAACAACAATCAACAGAAGACAACGAAAGACTATACTGATAGGCATCAACATAAGAGATATATAAACTATAGACAGAAACCTTTCAACGCGAAGTCACACCGAAAAAGAACACATGGAAAGAAAGCATGATCTCAAATACGAAGACTCAACCTTGTAAAGATTTTACTTCCCCCTAAGCAATGTATATATTTAATGTGATCCCAATGGAAATACCAACAGGTTTTTCTCTGAAATTATATGTTGATTCTAAAGTTCACGTGGAAAAACAAACAAAGAGAATAGTCTGGGAAACTCTGAAAAGGAAGAGCAAAGAGGGAGAACCAGGCCTTTCAGATACAAACCCCAATAATTAACAACATACCAGCCAATGAAAAATATAGAGCCCAGAAACAGACCCTCCAAACCTATAGGAATATAAATTCCTGTGGGAAAATAAAACTTTTTTCATAAATGGTGTTGGAACAATTGAGTACTAGAATTCTATAAACTTGGCTGCAAACCTCAGAACATACCCTAGTATAAACACCAAATGACTCAACATATAAATGGAAAACATAAAATTACCAAAGTACCAGAAGGAACTTTAAAACCTTGAAATAGGAGATGTCTTTCTAACTCTTACTCAACAAAAGGAAGCCATAAACAAAAACATCAAGTGGATTACATCAATTTAAATAGACTTTTGAAGGGCAAAAGATACCACCATCGGTGAATCAAAACATGCATGACCAACAGGGAAAGATGCATTTGCAATTCATGCCACAGACAATATATAAAGAGCTCTTAGAAATGAAAAAGAAAAAGGCACTCTCCCTCCGGGGAGTAGGCTGCCACCTTTCTTCCCCCTTTCTTTCTCAGGAGAGCTTTTTTCTCCCTGAGTTCCAAGGGTCCCCATCAGATTTGCAATGAGGGGAGCAGTGGGCAGCAGCACCTCGCCCGGGCTCACCCCCTGAACCTGTCTCCAAGGCCCCCTCTTCTCTGACTTTTCAGTGAGCCAAAGCAGCCCTGCCTAGTCTCTCTCCTGGTGCCTCTGCTACCCTAGGCCCTTCTTCTTTCACTACCGCCAGCTTTAATAAACATACTCTCAAAATCAAAAAGAAAAAAAGAAAAAGAAGACAAAGAAAAGAAAAAAAAAGAACTAACAACATAGTAGGAAAACGTATACAGTTTAAAACACAGTTCACATAAAAATAAAAATGACATGTAAACAAATGAAAAGATGTCCAGCCTCACTTCGAATAAAAGAAATATAAATTAAAACTACACCAAAAGACCGTTTCTCACCTACCAACAAAAATGCACAAGCCTGACAACAGGTTCTGTGGGCGATGTTTGTGGGGAACATCGGGTGTGTTCATATACTGCTTGTCTGAGAAAACACGGCACAAATCCTAACAGGAAGAATTTGTCAGTATCTTTTAAAAACTACAGATGTACTTACCCTTTGACCATACAACCCAACTCACAGGATTCTATCACGGAGATGCATCAGCAGGATGAGTGTGAAATGACTTTATAGAAGGTTATCTATTCCAAATGGTTTGAAAATAGCAGAGGGCTGGATACAATCCAAAAATATGTTAATGTTTTATAACTGCGGCATGTCAACAAAATGGAGTACTTTGTGGCCCTACAAAAGACCGAAGATAATCCCCATGAACAGATCTGGAGAGAGCTCCAGAACGTGTGGTTAAGAGAAAAAAAGCTAAGATGTACAACAATGCATATGGTGTGCTACCTTTTGTACAATCAACGGAGAATAAGACTACACAAACTCAGGCACACTTTAAATCTGCAGAAGGAAAGACAGAGGTTTAAGCAAGACATGAATACAAATAATTATCTCGGAGGGAACAAAGTAAAAAGGGCAAGACTTCATTGCTGATATCTTTCCATATAGTTTAAATTTAATTATTTTAACTTTCGAACACAAAGAAATGTAGAGAGAATAACGTAGCAAATTCCTATACACCTGTCCTCTAGATTTAACATCAGGATAGTTTTGGCTTTTCAGTCACGTAAATGCATTCCCTATCTCCAAAAAATTCCACTGAAATGTTTCTGAACCTGAAAAGGAAACTGAAATATATGAATCTAACTATATGTGACATAGTCACTCTGAGGAAATAATTTATTTTGAGGGACTTTAGAACAATATTTTTAATTATCTATCCTTAGCTCGATGCATTCTAAGGACAAGACAAAATAACAGCAATATGTTCAACTTTCTCTGTGGTTTCCATATTTATAATGATATAAATATCAGTATTTGGAGACTTCAGCCTTACACTTGTAGGTTCAAGAAGAAATAAGCATTTTCTGTAGCAGCGAAAGGAGCTACAATCATGAAAATGAGGAAGTTAAGCGAAAACATAAGGGAAATTAAAACCAAGCTGAACCTGTCAATGTGAACTCCTAATTTGCAACAATATGTACTTTCTAGCTCTGCCCACTGAAATTCCCTAGAAACAAGTCACCTCTGTTGCAGAAACCGCCCCTACTTAGACCCCGTGGTCTCTCATGCCCTTGTCCCACGACACTGAAAAGCCCAAGACAACCATGGGGGAACCTGTGCCATTTGGTGAGAAAGGTTTTCAAGGACAGGGAGGTGACAGGAGCCAGCTGAAGGGGTTTCTCACTGCCTGAACTTGTAACAAAAAAGATTAATGATTAAAACATACCAAATTAAAAAAAAAAATCCATGACTGTCTAATGAGAAACAAAGAAAAAACTCATTTCTCACTGCTTAAAATGGCTATTACACAATGCCTTGGATTGAAAATTAATGATTAAATGGAGAATATTAGCAAAGATCCTGCCTTTCCAGTTAGAACTACCATTTCAGGGTAACCGGACAGCCCCAAGAGATGAGGGAGAGCTCTATTTTAGGTAAGAAATGAAAGAATTAGGAAAACATCGTTTCACAAAGCCCAATGAATGTATGTGTTCAGGCAGGAATTCACATTTGGTGCTAACGGCCTTTGATCTGTGGCCTCTATGCCCGAGTTACACCACGCCGATCAGTGGGGGTTCAGGCTGCTGGGGCACAAAATCACCTCTGGGGTACTGTAGCCAAAAACAATGAGCTTGAATCATCAAGCCTTCCCACGCAGGAAACACAGGGGCTGCAGCACGAGCTCAGCGCTGCCCCAAGGCAGCTGCCCTACACGCGGAAGGTGGGAGCTTCTCCAGGCTACCGGCCCATTTCTTCAGTGAGAGAGAGGCTGTGCCAGGCTGAGGGACTCGAAGGCAGACACAGACAGATGTACTGCGTGGTCCTCAGTTACATGCCGATTTCAACAAACTGGCTTCAAAGGACATTTGGGGGCCAATTATGGAAACATGAATATGGACAAGGAGTGAGATGCACTTTACTGACATACAGGGTTGGAAACCGTTCACCGAAAAAAGCACGGCAAAATAGTAACATATCATTTGGGTAAAAAAGAAAAGTATCTGTATATATATATCCAGAGAAAAAGATCAGTGGGGTGTAACAGTGGTAATTTCTGGAGGGAAGAAAAGAGAATGTGTGTGTTTTGCTTGCCTTTATTTTCTAACTTCTTATAATGCACAAGTGGTGTCTCTGTAACATTACATTTTTAAAAAAGAAGTAAAGCAAGGCTTTAAATTTCACCACTGCTAATCTGTAAAATGCCACCTCAGAATCAATATGCTGTCTGAAACAGGGGTCCCTAACCTGATAGAAACCAGACGGCTAGGAAGCTCGCCTGAGCTCCGCCTCCTGTCTCCACCTGCCCCACTCCCCTCCCCAGCAGGAGGTGAGCAGCAGGTGACAGAGGCGGTGAAGCTGGGGTGGCGGACACTCCCCTATCCATGGAAAAATTATCTACCAGGACACTGGTCCCCGGTCCCTGGTGCCAAAAAGGTTGGGGACCGCTGATCTAAACTATGCTAAGTGGTCTGTCCATAGCGTGCAGGATTCTTCAACTTGGGAACAATCTGTCATTTGGAACTTAATTGCTAAAATAATTCTGACAATCAGAGATTTCTCCCTAGACTATAGCAATGCTGCAGAAAAAAACTACCACAGTACTAGCTAAGGTCTCAGGGGGTCGGTGAGGGGAGACAGTCTGAGAGACGGAATTACAGCCGATTTTTAACAGCAGTGCCCACATGCCTCCTCCAGCACACGCGAGCCCATATTCCTGCGTGAAAGCCTTACCAGCAAAGTCCAAACCACCTGCAGGAGAAAAGGGAGACTAACAGGCTTTAACACAACATTCGAGTCCCAGGGAGCAGACCCTGAACTAGACAGAGCTGTTTGCAGAATCGCCCTGTGACCATAGATTCGCATATTCTCACCCGTTTACAAACTCACCAGAATGACTTTTTTCTCTTTAGTCCTCGCTCTCATTTTCCGAAGATACACTGCATGCTCTAAAGGGGTGGCTTTTCCGGATTTCTCTATGGCAGCCTCGTACGAAAGTCTGTATAAACAAAGCTACCTCGTACAAACATCTGCTCACCCAGTGTGTGAGCGCAGTCGACACGGGAGCACAACCACGTTCCCGTCTTTCTGGAGTCTGCAGCCTAGTGGGGAGGCCGGTGGAAACACATGCACCCCCTAATAGGTGCCATCTCAAAGCTCTGGGTGCTACGGAGGCCAGGGTGTCCTGAGATCAGAAGAGGGGAGTCTAATTTATGCTATAGGAAATGACATTCGGTTTGGACAGCAGAGTGAGTAGCAGCTAGCCAGGCAGAAAGACTGCTGGAAGCCGCCGCAGACCTGGAAGGGGCCAGGACGGGGGTCGGAGGGGAAGGCCGGTCCACAGTGACGTTGGAGGTAGGCAGAGGACGGGTCGCAGCCATGGTACTCGGGATTTTGGATTTTATTCAAAGTGCGCTGGGAAACCGTTGGACATCCAAAGTAGGAGCGATGGGATCTAATCTACGCGTAATGTTACCGTGGGAACAGGCTCAAGGCTCCAGAATGAATGTGAGTGACAGGGCAGGGTGGTCAGGGGAAACATTATGGTGGGTGAGCCTGGGCTATGAGGGTCCCAACTACAGCCTGAGGGACAGTCCAGCCGGAAGCCTGTTTTTGTAAACCCAGTTTACTACACAGCCCGCCCACTCATTTACATACTATCCGCAGTGCGGTCAAAACTGTAGCACTGAGTGCTGTGAGAGTCCCGTGGGTCCCCAAAGTCTTAATTTTTTAAAAAGAGTTTTATCCTCACCTGAGGACATTTTTTCATTGCTTTAGAGAGAAAGGGTCGGAGGGGGGGAGAGAGAGAGAGAGAGAGAGAGAGAGAGAGAGAGAGAGAAACATCCATCAGTTGCCTCTCATATGTACCCCACTCAATAAGGGATCAAACTCACAACCTGGGTACGTGCCCTGACTAGGAATCAAACCCACCACCTTTTGGTGTACAGGACGATGCTCCAACCAACCGAGCCACCTGGCCAGGACCCGCAAAGCCTTCAGTAACTACTATCTGTCCCTTTACATAGCGAGTTGGCTGACCCCTGGATCAGGAGGTGGCAGTCGAGCAATGAACAGGTTCACCCTACACCGATCTTCCTTACTCATGGATTCCATATCTGTGGATTCACAGATTTGCTGAAACTGACTTGTAACCTCAAAATCAATACTAAAGAGGGGCTTTCACAGTCATTCCTGGGCCCGTGCAAACTGTGACGAAAAATTCGGGCTGCCCCGGTGAATGCGCTCCCGGCTGAGGTCAAACAAGGTTATGCTCTGTCTTCTTGTAGCTTTCGTACCCTAGGCGAGGTATACTTTCCACAGTCGATTTAGTACCATGTTTTTCACATTTTTGTGGCTTTTGCTGAGGACTGAAAAATGGCCCTCAAGTAGAGTGCTGAAGGGCTGTCCAGTGTTTCCAAGCACAAAAGAAGCTGTGATGCACCTCACGGAAAAATGTGTCCTCGTGAACTCACTCAGGCATGAGCTACTGTGGCACAGGCTGTGTGTGCAATGTTAATGCATCAACTATATATTGGATAAGGTGTCTTTGAGCAGAGACACACGTAGTGTGAGGTTACGAACTGATCGGCTGGCAAGGAAGCTAACCCGGGGGCAGCGGCTCGGCGCTCGCTCATCCAGTGTTGTGGCGACCTCACAGAGCAGGACCACAGCGGGGGAGCAGGAAGCGCTCCACGTCAGAGGCCAAGCCAATTAATTTGGGGGTGGAGTCAACATGACATAAAATGACTCGAGGATGACTCTCCGGTTTCTGATGTGAACTAAGGAGATGCCATTTACAAAAACAAAGGGTTACGGAAGAGGCACATATTTCAGAGGGTTCACCAAGATTTTTTTCTTCTTCAAGTTGAACATGCCTGTGAACTATCCAAACACAGACGTCAAGCAGACTGCTGGCTTTAGGACTGGAGGGCAAAAAGAAGTCTAGGTGAACATAAAACTTCAGGAGTCGTGGGCTTAGAGAGACGGCGTTCAAAGCCCAAGAAGAGAGCCCCGGCCTGAGAGCCACGAGGGGCTCCGCTCCTTCTTGAACGAACAGCTGCGTGAATTTAAATCTTTCTGGATGGTTTGACGTGTCTAATATAAAAATACTTTGGGGAGGAATGTAATCTGGTTACACAGAGAAAATGCGGGAAATGTTCACACCCCTTGACCCAGTAATTATGCTTTGGAGAACCGACCCTAAAATTCAGACACCCCTCAGTGCCACGTGGAGTAACAATGAGAAACAGTTCATGAGAGTAAAGCCAGACACGGCTTTAACATTTGGGAAATGTTGCCCTGAAAACTATTTTTTTCCCTCTATGACTTCTACAGATTCTGAGCTTAGAAATTTCAACCCCTCTAGATGTTTAATAAAGCTCCACCTCTATTTATTTCAAGTTTTTTATTTTTTTAGTTTTTTTTTAAATTTTGAGAGCATGTTTATTAAAGCTGGGGACAGTAAAACAAGGAAGGGCTTAGGATAGAAGCAGCAACAGGAGAGCGCCTAGGCAGGGCTGCTTTGGCTCTCTGGGGATGTTATAGGAAAGAAATGGGCAGAGGAGGGGCTGCTGTGGGTAGCTCACTGGGAAGTCAGAGAAAAGGGGCCTTGGAGACAGGTGCAGGGGGTTGGCTCAGGCCAAGCTGCTGCTGCCCACTGTTCCTGGTGGCACGTCTCATGGGGGCCCATAGAGTTTAGGAGATGCTCACCTGTGGGGGTAGAGTGGGAAGGGAAAGGTGCAGGCATGCTCCTGGGAGGGCGAGTGAGCCTATTTCAAGCTTTTTATTAAAAAAAAAATGGGTTAGCCCTGACTGGTGTGGCTCAGTGGATTGAGGGCTGGCTTGTGAACTGAAAAGATGCCAGTTTGATTCTCAGTCAGGGCACACGCCCGGGTTGTGGGCCAGGTCGTCAGTTGTGGGCGTGCGAGAGACAGCCGATCGATGTTTCTCTCCCTCTCTTTCTCCTTCACTCCCTCTCTAAAAATAAATAAATAAAATCTTAAAGAAAAAAAATGTGTTATTTACTTTCATCTGCTAAAACGCACAATGCTTCGGGGCAGGGGTTTTCATCTCCTTTGTCCATTGCTGTGCACCTGGCACCTAGAATGGTCCCTGGCATGCTGAATGTGCTCAACAGACTTCGGTTAAAGGTAACGTTTCCACCACGTAGAATTTATGGTGGTATGCTGATGTGAGGTGACAGTGCCCAGTGAGATTTTCCAAAGTGCCATCACATGGCCCCCTTCCCATTGGTCCAGTCAGGTTCCCTCTCCCCACGGCTTCATGGCACCTCTACCAGCCAGTGGACAACAGACTCAGCACGGCTTCCAGCCTGGCTCCCCGACCCTGCCCCACTGACGGGTCTGCCCACGTGTGCCACCCTGGGAGCGTTATGGTTTGCTTCCGCCCATGGTAGAGCGCTGGCCCCTTCACTGCTCTTCACCTTTCAGACCTGGCCGTTCTACACCCACCTCCTCACCTTTCAAGAAGAGCAACAGAAATGAGCTTCTCAAATTCTGAAACATTCATTTGGATTTTGACTGAAACAGAGAGCATGCATATTTGGAGAAGAGCCAAAGGAGAGCACATTTCCAAATCTCGCTCCCTCCTCTAGGAAGGGGTTGGTTGGGAAGGCTTCCCACCCTGGAGCGCCAGCCTGGTGGTCAGGGCTCCGAGCTTCGGCTCCCGGCTGCCTGGGGTCAGGCTCAGCTCTGCCACTTTTGAGCCGTGGGACCCTCCAGTGTCTCTGCAAAATGCGCCTGCAGCAGAGCCTACCTCACGGCGCTCCTCCTGGACTCAATGAATTAACTCGTGCGAAGCTTTGGAACAGAATCGGCACCAGCCAGGGCTCGGTACTAGCTGTTACCATCTTTTCCCAGCACTTTTTCCCTTAGAGGTCTCAGCATGATTATTCTTGGATATTTGATGTTTTGCCGCTCAAAGGGGGTCCATGCCATGGCTGCCCTTTACCGTACCCCTCCTACGTGCCAGCCACTGGACTAAGCACTCTCTTTTTTATTTGATCTTTAGTGTATTTTTTCCATCACCGCTCAGTCCCCTCGCACCCCTGTGCCCCCAGCAATCACCACACTGCTGTCCACATCCATGAGTTGCACTTGCTGTCACATGATTCTGTTTGATGACAAGGAGGCAAGTGGGACAGAAGAGCCTTGGGGAACTGCATGTCACGTGAAGGCTCTCTTCTCTCTTCTCCCATCAGTCCCCACCTTGCCAAGAAGGATCCCAATTGTGTGTCTCCTCACTGTGGGGCGCACGGGCCACTCTGACTGACCTGGGACGAGCGGGACAGCCTGCGAGTCAGGACAGGAGCCTGCTCGGGTGTCAGGTGGAGTTCAAGCCCTGGCTCTACTCGCTATCACTTATGAGACCTGGGACACATGTAATTTAATGTCTCTAAGCCTCCATTTCCTCTTCTGTAGATGCAGAAAATCATAGAGCTCTTTGTGTTAGTTAATAATAATATATTATTACTGTGAGCATGAGACTTGCCCATTCTATTCTGGGACCCCAGGGCCAAGCTGCATGGGCTATAGACTGGCTGGCTCTGGAAGAAGAAGAGAAAGTAGCTCCTGAATTTCCGGGCAGGCCCTGGAGAAGATGGGGCCTGGTCTCTGCTGGAGCCAGAGACGGGAAGGCTGGAGGCTGGGTCTGTACAATGTCCTGTGGCTTCAAGAAGTCAAGGCCACACGAGGCAGTTGAGCTGCAAATAATGCTAAAGCCGGGTCTCTCTGACTCATACAGCCAGAGGAAGTTTTAATCAAAACAACGAGATTGTAAATATTGACTGGTTTCTCATTCTGAGTACATTCCTCAACTGAAAACAGGGGTTCTCAATTAGAAATGCAGATTCTTGAGCCCTGCCCCAGAGCTCTGAAACAGAAACTCTGAGGGCGGGCCGGCATCTGTTTTAACACGCCCTCCAGGTGACTGAGGACAGGCACCACGGCAGGATCATGCCTCGCCTTCAGTTTCATTGTGGGAGCAGCACAAATCGGGCTTTCCTGAGCAGACCACAGGAAACGGGTCTGTCTCATCACCTACGCTTTATGGAGCAACCCTAAGTATAAGATCAAGGCTGAGGGGGGAGAGATGAGAGCACAGCAGAGTATCCCGTGGAACAGTCCCCAGCCCTGCCTTATAGAAACAGGAAATGTTTCCAGTTACTGCCTTTGTCGCCTAATTTTCACAGCTAGAAGTCCTCTTATCAGCGCTGCCCTCAGAACAGGGCCACAGGGGCCCGACCACGGACCCTGCAGTTGCAAGGGGCCAGCCACACCCCTCCCGAGGGGAGAGGAGTCCCCAGAGTCACCAGGTATGCCTACTCGCAGACCGTGCTCTGGGTCCCCAGGAATCCCTGTCCAAGAGGCTGCAGGCCCACTTCCAGGCCTTCCCCAGGGCCTATGGGTGCACATAGGCCTGAGCACCCCTGGGTCCAAGGGAGGGTGGAGGTAGTCAGAGTTTGGACACACACCCGGGGTAGAGGGAACTGGTGCGTCGCAGGCTGGGAGCTTTGTTTTGCACTGTTGTCCCAGGACTCACCACTGTCGAGGTGAGCCCATCCCTCGGTGTGTAAGTCTCTGTGTTCAATCCCAGTCACACCTCGGTCCTCGTCGGCTTCGGAACTCGTCAAATCCTGTACTTGTCACATTTTAACGAGAAGAAAAAGTTTCAGCTCTGTGCTTGCTCGGGACCGTCGCACGTGCTAGAACTTGTACGAGCCACCACGCCGCCCCGCAAGAGAAGATGCTCTATCACCCATCGCTTGTTCAGTGCTTGTGGTTTTGGCACTCGGAACAAATCCGCGGTGAGTACCAAGGTAACCCAATAGTAACTTGTTTGGGTTGCTATTCCGGACAGAGCACACCAATGGGGCCTAACATGGGGTCAGAACGTCACGCCTGAAAAGCGAATGGGTCTCAAGTCTGGGTCATGTCAATGGGAAAAAATGACTCTGAAATGTACCTGGGGGAGCCACTTAATGACTGAAAGGGCTCTGAGGTTCTGTGAAACTCATCATGATTGTACAGGTTTGTGATCTCTTTCCGTTTTTGTTACTAAGTAGTCCGTGGTGATGAGCTGCGAACTTTCTCGGGGAGACGTAAGGAACAACTTCCTAACAGAAGACTCTAAACACTGGAGCTGTGGGCGTGTGGCCTTGGGCATCCCCCCTCCTGGTTGGGCTCAGCGAGGCGCTGTGGGCTGCAAGGAGCCCCAGTAGCCTTCTTACAGGTCTGGGGGGAAAAGCCCTCTGGCTCTGCAGAATAAATATCACATACCGCTCATACCAGCAAGCCTTCCTGATCCCAGAGCACCACCGTAAGGGGTGGGAGGAGAGTGAGAAGGAACAAATATTCACTGAACTCTTGGGTCAGGCTCACTGATAAGTGCTCCACACGTGTTCTCCCGTGTGACCCAGCAGCAGCCCCCTGGCACGGCTCTCCCTCTGGCCTCCTTGCTCTTTCTGTTCTCTCTGGGCCAGGAAAAGTTGCCTTGTGCAAGTATCCCTGATTACATTGGTCCGCTTTTCCCTCTACACCATGAAATGTCTCCTGCATTAGAACCCCTTTAAACCTTTCAACCACTGACCCCAAACACTCACTGTTCTCTGCTGGCCCATGTTGTGCTTGCCACTCCAGCCAGGCAAAAATTACTTTGCAAATAAATTCCATTACGCACCCTGCTTATTCACCTTGTTAAGCCAGAACAAGACCTTTGACTGCTTCTGTTGTCTCTTTGTACAGGAATATCTCATTTATCCGACCTCCTTGGAAGTCAGCTGCCCCACAAAATTGATCTTTATAAATTAATTCCCCTTCTTTCAGAAATGAAACCCTTTAAGCAGCCTTAAATCCTTGTTGGAGTAAGTCATGGTACAATCAAATGGAAGTTTCTTTATTTTAGCCATTTTCTAATGGACACATTTCTCTAATACATTAGAGAACCTCCCGGTCTCAGTTAACAGAACCTAATGAATATTGATTCATCTCTTCCTGATGGTGCGGGGCATGCTTAATGAGTCACAGTAATCATATGGGGCTGGAGCTGGACATGTCAGCGGTTCATGGCGGGGAGGGGGCAGGAAATGCACATGTGCGCACGTGCATGCCCACTCTGTCTGTCTCTCCTCACCTGTTACCATTCCCCTGAGATGTACTTTCCTACACAAGCTCCTGCTATCAGCCTAGATTCTTGTGAGTAGGTGCAGTTACACGGAACTCAAGAGGATGCTCACTTACTGCTTTTCTGCACAATTTCAAGAACTGACATGCTGGCTTTTGTCAGTCTATAAATTCTTCCTTAGAGGAAAAAATAAAATAAAAAAAGAGAACACACTTCCGCAACCAGCAGTGAGCTGGAGCTTTCCAAATTTCCTGACCGTGGGACCTTCAAAGGGGCCCGGGAACACACGCCACTGAAACGAGCTTCTCTAACGCTATGGGATGAGAAGTTCACAGCGTGCAGAACCAGCACGAGGCATCCCTCTGCTAGCGATACGCCCTTGGGAAAAAATCACCTTGCATTGTGAGTAACCATTCCATGGGTCGAATCAATGAGGTGATATTGATTGATATGGAGGAAAATGGTAGGAATACAGGAACAAGCCTTATTTCATCGGGATGCGATCTGCAACTGCGTGAACCCAAGGTGCTTTTTTCTACCTGATGGTACGGCAGGTTCCACAGCAACTGTTCCCTGAGGACGGACCGTCCAGTCTGGGGGGAAGGCCCTTGCCCACTCCTAGGTTAGACTGCATTCTTGTCGTGACAACGAAGGTTTTTACAAAGTCCACAGCATTAGCACATGCAAGAGTGAATCAATCACAGTGGCACTTAATTAATCAGGACCTACCAGAACAAAAGAAGTTATGCAAGCATTGCTAAAACAGACCACTTTCCAAAACACTGCAAGTCTGCCCAATGCCGTGTTTAGAAATAAGGGGCTGGAAAACCACAAAATTATTTTGCAGTTTTAAAGCCTTGCCCCTTTCTTACTGGGCGACTACTTTATGCTAGCTGACTTTCTAACGGCCAAGTCACCCACTAGAGGCTCACAGATAGACCGGCTTTGTCCTCATGTCCCTCGCCTTTTCTGTTGGCTTGAGCCCAAAGGGAGGGAGGAGCTCCCCCTCAAGTCTGACGTGTAGCCACCCTCGTGACACCTAGCTTACTGGCCGCAGAGGACCTGGTGAAACAGGTACGGCTCCGGCTGACTCCGAATCTAAAGAAACTCACAAACTGTCCCAAGTCCGGATGAGCCAATGTCACACTGAATCACCAAGACTCCCCGTGCTTGCTCCTCTCCTTTCAAGAGTAGTTCAGCTTTCTCAGACTCATGTCCTCTGCCTTCTGCCTGTCTGTCAGGTCTGCAGGGGAAAAGGGCTGCAGGTGGACAGGGGAAATGCAAAGTGATGACACCTAGACCCAAAGAGCACGCAGAGGACGGTGTTGTTGGGGTGAGGGATGCTGAGACCCGTGCACAAGAAAAACACGCGGGACGGAGGGGAAAGCAAGGTGACCGCGAGTCACCAGTCCAGGCTGGTGGAACGTCGCTCATTACTCAGATACCATATTAAAGAGGCTGTCAAACAAATATTTAGGAAGCGCCTCCTGGATTCAAGAAACCGCACAACTGCTGTGGGGGACACAAAGATGAACTGGACATGGTCCTTGCCCTGCAGGGGTTCACAATGATGCAAGGACCCTGAAGTCGTTTTTCTTGCGTGCACTGCCCTAATGAGAGCATCATTAAAGAACCGTATTCGGCGTCGATCACCACCATTCGTTTTCAATGGGGAGAAACCAGAGAGAGTTCCAAGGAAGGAGAGGACACAAAAAAGGCTCTGTGAGGAAAACGCTACAGAGAGACCCGGTCATTTCCCCCGCCCCCCCCGCCCCCCACGTATATGAAAGGTTTGAAAGAAAGGAAATGAGTAAAAGAAAACAGGTTTGAGTGACAGCAGGCGAGATTTCAGGCTGGGAATTTCTGGACAATCAGGTTAACAGAATACTGGAATTGATCATTGAGGGAGTGCCTTGTGTGGCCTTTTCCCGGAAAAAAATTTTTTTTTTTCTGATGAACTGATAATTTCAAGTCACAAACATTCGCCTTCCTGAAGGCAAGGGGGAGGGACTCTCTCTCTCCCACTGTCCTCCCCTGCTCTGAGCCCCAGGCTTCTGAGAGGTAGACCAGGACTTTCTTCTTCCTCAGCTCCCTTTCCCCAAGAGATCTGCTGAGTGGCCGCCACCTTCGAAATCCCCACCGACAAGTACCGCAAAACTGCCTGGAGCACAAGACCTTCGCCAGACAGCAGAGCCAGAAGTGAACCTTCCAACAGCCACGTGTCATGCGAGGGCCCATTCGCAATGGAGCCTGGGGTGCTAAATGCCAAAACTAAAGAGTCTCCAAGCCACCTGTGCCCATTAGAAATAGAGTTGCATTTAGAAGGATGCAAAGTGCAGGTAATGAAACACGAAGATGAACTCTTCTGCAACTAGAGGTGGTAATTTCTAAGGAAATTTGCAGGAGGTATTTTCTACATTCAGAGGTAATTTTTTTAATTCAAAATAAAGAAAATATTTCAAGAGAAAACAGGGAAATGGGGTCTTCCCTTTACACCTTAGGAAATATTAGCAGGTGAGAATGAAGAACTGGAACACACACAAAATGTATGAAAAACAGCGTTCCATTCTGAGTTAGACCACGGGCTGGTGAGCCCATGTTTAGTTTCTTCTTGTTTTTTGTTTTTGTAAGAGAGAGGGGAAGAAAGAGAGGAAGAGAAACATCGATGTGAGAAACATCATTTGGTTGTCTTTCCTACGTGCCAGGACCAGGGACCAAACCTGCAGCCCAGGCATGAGCCCTGACCGGGAATCGAACCAGTGACCTTTTGCTTTGTGGAACGGTGCCCAGCCCACTGAGTCACACCGGTCAGGGCCCCATGTTTAGTTTTGACTTTCACCTCCCGTACCCCCCTGAACTCCTTGAGGCCAGGGACCCTATATAAGTGTTTGTTCAACAAAGGCATGAAAGTAGCGCCCTGTGTGTCAAGCAGGGTAACAGTGCCCAGCTTGGGCATCTCTTAGGAGGATGAGTTAATGTGGGCACAGCGTATATCACAAGCTAAGTGGGGTCTGAGTCATAATTATCACTTTGAACTTCAGGCACGTCAGTTTCTTCTAGAGGAATAATAAAGACCTTCCTCTCCTCCAGGTTTTCAATTTCCTTTTTCTTTTCTCCCCCAATAGGGTATTGACATATGAAATAGTCTATTACGAGCTTGAGCCTTTCAAGCCCACACTCGACAGCGCTTACATGAAGTCTGCTGGCATTACTCTGAATCCGGTCTTTGACAGCAACCCGAAGCACTGGGATTGTCACGCGACTACCAGAAAACGCTGGCGAATTGTGTGTGCAGAGGACAATAAGAAGTGTTCACGTATCACACCCTCTTGATCACCCCTGCTTTGTTCCACCTGAATCTCAAAGGTGGATTCCCAAGATTGTCCGCTATGAGGGGGGAAGTAAGAAAAAGTGAAAAAAAACACACGAAATAAAATATGAAGACTTCGAGCAGCTGTAACTCGCATAAAGCGTCCCATTTCTCTTCTGGGAAGATGACGGGCAATGCACGGTGAGCCCACTGCCGGCTCATGGGCGGGTGGGGCCTCCCCTCCATGGGGAGCCTGCCCCCGCTCCCCGCCTGCTCTGCTGCCTGGGTGGGGAATGGATCCTGATTAAGGGCAAAGGCTGCATCTTTCAGACTTTGGGATCCTTTCCCAGAGGCGCAGCTGCAGCCTGTGAAACTGTTCTGACCGCTTGTTTCCTCATTTTTAAAGCGGCACAGAATGCACTGCTACAGACAGAAATTCTGTACCTGAAACCAGCAGCCGCTGGGGGGGGGGTCAGAAAAGGCTCTTGATTCTGTGGCCGGGGGGGGGGGGGGGGGGGGGGGGGGGGGGGGGGGGGGGGGGGCGGGGAGGGCGTTTATTGTTGCTGGCACCCAAACTGGAAAAGGAATGGCAGGAGATTAATAATTGATAATTGCTATTATTGGTTTTCTAAACTATTTGCGGGGTATTCTTTCCCTGGAGTCTCATGCCTGTCAGCAGTTCAAAAGATAGAGGGATTTAACATGCCAGGCACTTCACCTGCGCTTTTCCTAACTGCGAAGCCCCGTACCACGCCCCTTACCAAGTCTGACTCGACGATTGTACCACACTCTCCAGAATCGATGGTAAAATTAAGGAGCCTTGACTCATTCCTCCAATGTGACAAGAATGAAAACAATATTTATACTTACTCATTTAAAAAACCACAAACACAGGAAAAGATATTTTAGAACACATATCACCAAATTGTTTCCCTGGAAGATGATTCAGAGGGCCATTTCTTGGGAGGCATCTTGGTAGGCCCATCTGATGACGGATTTTGGCATTTGGGGGCAGGCTGGCTGTGCCAGCCAGTGCTAACCCACGTGGCTCCCCTCAGGCCCGGTGGACCGTAATTAACTTGGAATGTAGGATCCTCTGCTTCAGAACCTGTGGCGACACAGACTTCGTGGTTGGCCTTCGCACTACACACCGAAAAAAGCCTCGCTAAGCAAGCTGATAGAGTAACCAATAATGGCGAGGCAAATGTTTAACCTTCTAAAGAAAATAAATCTTTTTAAAGAAGTTCGACTTAATCAGTACCGAGCCACGGAAAACTCACGTGCTGTTTATAAACCTATCTTTAGAAGCAAACTGTGGAAGACGGATTACACCTTGCCACTCGGTGATCCGCACTGTCACACATGCCCCGTCTGGAGGACAGCCATTTCTCTCCGCACACTGGGCAGTTTGGAAGGCTCCACTTGTGCATTTGGGACTGCACCCCTTAGCCCAACCTGGGGCAACTGCACCCCATTTAAACAAACGAGCTCACTCCAGAGGTACAGCTGAAATGCCTCACCTGTCATATGTCTCCCAAGAAGAACCCCCAGGCTTGATTTTTTAGTAGCTCAGAAACTATTAGAAATCACTCTTCTGGGTGAATTCCCCAGGAAAGGGCCTGCTCCTTCAGGACCCACACAGGGAGTCCAGGTGCTCTGATTGGGGATATGGTAAAAATCAGGTTCACTGAACCCAGCGGATATCACCAAGGAGGGAAAAAAGGAGGTCACTGGAGTCTCAGAAGCACTCACCACGGTAAGTGAATGGAGGCTCCAGCAACACAATCCTTGATTATAGAGGTCACCTGTCTGTTTTAGGGCATGACCAAACAGTCTTTGCAGTAAGACCCAGGCCTGGACTTGTGCGGAGTGATGCTGAAACTGGCTGAGGAGGGGAGAGGAGGAAGGCTGGGAAAGAATTACAGGGATACACAGAGAAACTGCAGCATCGAGGCATATGAGCAGAGCAATAATTAAGAGGGCGCACAAACAAGACGGAGGACAACCCAGGGTTGAACGAGGTGACCCGGGAGATCACCAGGGACAGGGAGGGAGGGCTTGCAAATAAAACCAGAGTGTTCCCGAGACCTTTGAGATCCCTGATTATTCTTAAACCATGACACCTTGCACACCCACAGCCCTTCACTGGGCGTAAAGCACTGAAAGAACACTATTAAGAACAGGAGTGACCGGTCTTAGCCTCAGGGGTCAGGTGTACATTCCACATGGATTTAGAACGAAAAGAACAGGAGCAGAACAAGCAGTTCCCAAGACGGTTTTCTACGAAGTTGACAAAATGCATCCCAGCCCACATACCCAGCCCCTGTGAAAGGGAAAGCAGCCGGTTACTACAGTTCTGAATTCAATGCCAAGTTCCTTCTCTAAGGCTCACCCGGAGTGTCCAGCAGAGGGAGTCTCAAGGAGGTACTTAATAAAGAGAAAATTGTTTCATTTTAACACTCCATAGACAGTGGGAGCATTGACGGTAGCCCCCTCCCAGAGGCAGGGGAACAATGAATACCCAACATGGGTTCTCCTAGCGTGTTCTCAGAGCCACCGGCTCCTTCTGTTCTGCGTGGTGGAGTGATCAGAAATTTCGTTTTGTTTTGTCGAATGGTTAAATGGACCTTGTGTTCTTCAGAATCAAAGGGGAAAGCCCCTGGAATAACATCTCTCTGTTGCCTTCTAAACAGCCCCTTTGTTTCCAAGAGTCTGAAAAAAAATATTTACAGTCCATAGGTTATTTACAGCCTCGTTATCCAGGGCCTGACTGGTAACTTTATTCCACCCAGAAACCTAATTCATTTGGAGCCCTGAAACGAATAACAGATTTTCTTTTCAGATAAGTTTTTTTTTTTTTTTTTTAAATCTGCCTCTTACAACAGAGATAAAACTATTAATGCGTCCCCTGTTTCACTCGCCTCTGTTCCCTGGATTTATAGAAGGATTAACATCTCCTCTACTCCCCCCTCCTCTCTGCCCCACACAAACCCTGTCCCCTCGCATTTGCTATTTCATCCACAGAATATCCGAACAAAACCGAAAGAAAAGCCAGATGGACGGACGGTAAAAGTACGTAAAGGCTGCTATTCCAATGATTTCATGAGAAAAACATTTTCACGATGAAAAGACCGAAACACCAGGCCCACTTGGGTTTAAAATCCCTCCTGCTACAAGCACACAAAACACAGCGAAGTGTAAAAAACTTAGTTGATTCTGGGTTGCTTTCTGGCTGGAGGCTGACAGCACTGACTGGAGGAAAAGGAGGCACAGGGCGTGCAGGGGGAAAGGAAGCGCTTCTGCCCTGCGTTTTCTTTCTTCCCAGAGGCAGGCAGAGCAGGGAAAGGAAGAAAAAAAAAAATGACCCAACGCCAGGTGAAGGTGCGCCACACTGGTTCACCCAGACCCGCGGAGAACGGCGTCTGGCCGCCTCCCCGACTGGAAAACCTCAACTACATTTTCCCTTCCCCACGCTCGTTCGGAGAGATTTGAGTCTCCTTCATTGTTCGTTCTGCCCGGGTTTGACATGGACTTTTCCTCTGGACCCCCTCTCGGCACCTAGCCCCGCACGTTCCGATTGCACAGCCCCCCAAAACCGGAGACTCGCGAAGAATAAAGGAGCACGGGGTGGGAGTGGAGAGAGATGCAGAGATCATCTTGGAGGTAATCTTCGTGGTGCGGGGGGAGGGCGAGAGCTACACCGCATCACCTTTATTTATTTCAGATCAATAAAGAGCGCAGTCACCGGCCAGTCCCTCCCCAGGCGCCCCCTCCCAATCTCTTTTCTTCGGGCAGGAGCCCACCCGCGCACCCCCCACCCCTGGAGAAAAAACCCTGTTACATTCCGGACCCTGGCCGTTTTCTGGGCGAGGGAGGGCGTCGCGGGGAGCCGGGGGGCCAGGCGCTGCGAACCGGGGGCTGCCCGGCGAAGGGCCGCGGGCAGAACAAAGCTGCGGGGGCCGCGGCGGCGCCGGGCTAGCGGGGTCGGCGGGCCAAGCGCGCCTTACCTTCGTACACGGGGGCCATCGGGGCCGGGGTGTCCGCGATTCATGGCAACGGAGAAGGGAACACGGCGCGCGAGCTCGGCCCCCCCAGCCTCAGTCGGAATCTGCCATCTTGAGCCTGTGTCTCCGCTCTCGGCGCAGCCGGGGCCGCCAGCGCCCGCATCACCGCCTCACTTGGCCGGCGCCGGGGGAGGGGGCCGGGCGCCGCCGCCGCCGCCGCGGCCCGGGCCCTGCGCGGGGGGCTCCGGGGCGGCCGGGCAGGCGCAGCGGCGGAGGCCGAGGGGCCGAGCGGCCGCGGCCCCCGAGCGGGTCCGCGGTGGGGCGGGAGCCGGGGCGGGCAGCGCGCGGCCAGTCCCCGGCCGGAGCTCAGCTCAGCATGGCTGTGTGTGGGGGCTTCGGCAAAAGTTGCACGGGAGGCGGAAGAGGGGCGGGAGGAGCCGGGAGGAGGGGCGGGGGGCGGGGGCCGGGGGGCGGGGAGCGGCGGCCGAGCGCGAGCGAGCGAGCCGCGGAGAGCGGAGTCCGCGCGCAATCGAGCGCCGATGGCACGGATGCGAGGCGGGGAAGGCCGAGCCGAGGGCACCGCGGCGGGCCGGGCCGGCGGGGGCGGGGCCGGGCCGGCGGGGCGGGGGCCGGGCGGGGCCGCGGGGAGTAGCGATTAAAGGGCGAGGGGGCGGCTGGGCGCGCAAGGTGTGCACACAGTTGGATTTGGATTGGCAAAGGGGAACCGGTCCGCAAGGGGCGCGCCCAGAACTTTGCGCTCGTGCGCGCGCGCGCGCTGGGGCGGGAAGGGGAGCAAACTAGAACGGGGGCGCCGGTTGGCAGAGTGTCTCCCTCTGGCGCCCCTGGTTGGCGCTCCCTGATGGAGGTGTGAAAGGAAGGAGTGAAGGGGTGGGCGCAAGCCGGCCTTGGAGGGAGGATGAGTGGGTGGCGGAGCCTGAAATCCATTTGAGGTCAGAGATGCCGAAGCCATGCATTCCGTGCACGCTGAAGAAATGCGGCGCCCGGTGGTTGCGGAATTCGTGCGGGAACCTGGTTTCCCCGCCGTCCTCACGTCCACAGTGTTCTTAGGGGCTCTTCCATCACCTGGACAGGTGGTTCCCGCTGACTCATTCCCAGGCCTCTGCTCTTCACACTCTCTCTGACCAAGACCACTAAACCTTCTCCAGCCGGGAGCCTCTCCGCGTTCACTTCTGCAGCCCGCTCCTGGATTCTTTGACGGGCCGCCCGGCCATAGCCTACAAATTAGGAAGACTGGAGTCTCCTCTTGGGCAATTTGAAAACCATGGGATGCGACACAATCATCTATCATGAAATAAATTCAATAGATGGCAATTGGCTTTAAAAAAATGAAATGTAACAGAAGAGAAAATATTAGGATCCATGGTCCTTAGTAAGGGTAACTATGGTTTCATAAACCTTTTGTTCCCGTTGTATATTGGACAACTGTACTGTACGGTGGTGTAAATTGTATTTCCTAATAGTGAAAAAAAAATTAAAATCTATGTTTGGGGGTGGAAAATAATGATCTCTAACACTGTACGACTTCCCTAAAAACAGACCCATTATATTCTCACTACCACTCTTCATTCCCAGCCTCCATAGCCCATGGCCCTCCCATCCAATCCCTCAAAAAACAAGCAAACAAAAAGACAAGCCCTTTCATCCATTTTTCTAGTTTTGTTAGTGGCACACCATCCCCCTTCATGTCAGGATGGCCTTTGACCCTGCCATCTTCCTTGCCCACATATTCAATGACGTACTTCCTACTCTGTTTCCCACCCTAATGCCATTCACCTTTGCAGATTCCCAGACACCACTCAGAAGTCATCTGGGCCAGCCCTACCCTTTTCAAATGGAAGAGATGAGGCCCAGAGAAATGAAGTTTGTTGCCCAATGTTACACCATATTAAATCTTAGGGCCATGTCTCTTGCCTCCCAGTCTGGTGTTCTTCACACCGTTCCTTCATCTCTTCCTTCCTAACACCCTGCCATCCTTCACTGGTCTCAGTCCAGTTCACATAAGCACTGCCCCCTTCCTAACATGCAGTTCTGCCCATGCCAGGCTCCAGCTCATGTCTGACAAAGGCGCAACCTCTGCACGTGGGGCTCAGGTCTCAGGTTCCTTGCTCCTTGCTCCTTGGCTCATAATCAAGGCAGGCAGGCCCTGACTTACCTTTCCAAGCGCATGAGTTCAACAAGTCTCTGCCTCTCCAGCCAGACTGGTTTATTCGTGGTCCTCTGCCAGCTTTGCCCATCTGTGCCTCTGTGTGTTTGCCCAGGCTGCTACTTTCCCACCAACAGTGCCTTCTCTGTCTTCTCTCTTTAACCAGATTCTACCTGTACCTGACTCATTTCTCCCACAGAATAGCCCGAGGTAGCATGAGAGAAAGACAGACTTGGGTTCAGATCCCAGCTCTTCCACTCAGTAGCTGTGTGGTCAAATTGTTTAACCTCTCAGAACTTCAGTTCCTGTATCTCAATTATGAGAATAATAACAACAACAATAATAATAATAATAACAAATTCTTTTCTTGTACCTATAAGTCTCTATCACGGCCTTGTCAATATAAGAAATGTCCAAATCTTTTAGAAGATTTATTTGAGCCAAACTGACAATATGTGCTGGGGAGCAAGATCTTAAATTCTCTGGAGAACAACAGCTTTGTAGTTTCTTTTACACACTTGAAATTGAGGAGGGGACATAAGGAAGATGACATGGAGGCGAGAGAAAGGAAAGTGGGATAGTTAATAGTTAACAAGATCATGTGCTCTCTTGAGGGTTAATACCCCCTTCCAGGGGTATTACTTCTGTTATCTCAAAGGTGTGTTAACCTAGATGCACAAGAACAATGAACAGGGCTGGCTTCAAAACCATTCACTAGGATCTGGACTTCTGGCCAAGATGGAGGTGTAGGTAGACACATTGTGCCTCCTCGCACAACCAAAAGGACAACAACAAATTTAAAAACAAAGAACAATCAGAACTGACAGAAAATTGAACTGTACAGAAGCCCAACAACCAAGGAGTTAAAGAAGAAACATTCACCCAGACTGGTAGGAGGGGTGGAAATGGGCAGCCAGGTGTAGAGGACTCACAGCAAGGTGGCAGCTGACAGACCCAGCGAGGCAGTGGCTGGTGGAGCGGGCAGTCCTACATGTGAGTGCAGATAAACTGGGAGGAACAACTGGGGAGCAAGACAGACCACGCAACCCAGGGTCCCATCACAGGGAAATAAAGCCTTAAATCTCTGACTGAAAACACCTGTGGGGGTTGAGGCAGCAATGGGAGAAACTCCCAGCCTCACAGGGGAGCTCATTGGAGAGACCCATAGGATCCTAGGATGTACACAAGCCCACCTCCCCAGGAATCAGCACCAGAAGGGCCCAATTTGCTTGTGGGTAGCAGAGGAAGTGACTGAAAACCGGCAGAGAGCGAGCAAGTGGCATTGTTCCCTCTCAGACCCCTCCCCCTCATACAGCATCACAACGTAGTGATGTGGGTGGCCCCACCCTGTGAATACCTAAAGCTCCGCCCCTTACTAGTAACAGGCATGCTGAGACAAAAAAAAAAAGGCCCAAATAAAAGAACAGATCAAAGCTCCAGGAAAAATACAACGAAGTGATGAAGAGATAGCCAACCTATCAGATGCACAGTTCTAAACACTGGTAATCAGGATGCTCACAGAATTGGTTGAATATGGTCGCAAAATAGAGGAAAAAATGAAGGTTATGCTAAGTGAAATAAAGGAAAATGTACAGGGAACCAACAGTTACGGGAAGGAAACTGGGGCTCAAATCAACAGTGTGTACCAGAAGGAAGAAAGAAGCATTCAACCAGAACACAATGAAGAAACAAGAATTCAAAAAAGTGAGGAGAGGTTTAGGAACCTCCATGACATCTTTAAACATTCCAACATCTGAATCATAGGGGTGCCAGAGGAGAAGAGGAAGAGCAAGAAGTTGAAAACTTATTTGAATAAATAATTAAGTAGAACTTTCCCAATCTGGCAAAGGAAATAGACTTCCAGGAAGTCCAGGAAGTTCAGAGAGTCCCAAAGAAGTTGGACCCAAGGAGGAACACACCAAGGCACATCATAATTACATTACCCAAGATTAAAGAGAAAGAGAGAATCTTAAAAGCAGCAAGAGAAAAGGAGACAGTAACCTACAAAGGAGTGCCCATAAGACTGCCAGCTGATTTCTCAAAAGAAACCTTTCAGGCAAGGAGAGGCTGGAAAGAAGTATTCCAAGTCATGAAAGGCAAGGACCTCCATCCAAGATTACTCTATCCAGCAAAGCTATCATTTAGAATGGAAGGGCAGATAAAGTGCTTCCCAGATACAGTCAAGTTCAAGGAGTTCATCATCACCAAGCCCTTATTCTATGAAATGTTAAAGGGACTTACCTAAGAAAAAGCTAAAAAATATGAACAGTGAAATGACAACAAACTCACAGTTATTAACAACTGAACCTAAAACAAAAACAAAAACAAAGCAAACAAGTAGAACAGGAACAGAATCACAGAAATGGAGATCACATGGAGGGTTATCATCAGGGGAGTGGGTGAGGAGAGAGGGGGGAAAA